>OY720640.1:14515877-14667816 GCA_963169105.1 Ceriagrion tenellum | reverse complement strand
GGTGCTTGTGGTAAAAATCACCCTTCGCAACGACTTCACTAGGAGCACAATCCTGAAGTGTCATCGTGGTAGGAATCGAAACGGGACGACAGGTGAATAATAAAACTTCTCATAGCACTTATATTGGCAGCAATTTTATAGGTTTTCTGGCTAACTTTCTAGACAGAAGAGCCGTCCATCTCTCTGCAATATATTTGAAAGTTCCATGGCCTATGTCTTTTATTGTTTTTTAAATTTTTTAATTTAATAATAATAAATTCTCCACTAATAATAAAAAATAAATTTAATAATATGTTTTAATAGTAATCAAATCAAACATAGTAACTATATCTCGGCTTAGAGTCAACCTGCCGATTAATTCAACGTGTCAAACACTTAAATAGTGGAGATATTGTAAAATTATTCTATCTATATTTGAAAACCGTTTATATTTCAAATTAATTCAATCGTTATCATTCATTTTAGTATTATTATAATAGTTGAAGGCAGGTCTAAGAGAAAATTAGGAAAGATTTTAATTCATTTCAGTGTCAAAGCTGCCTCCAGTATTTTCTATTTCGTCCAAGCATGCGATCTATCCGTTTTTATTCCATCCATAAAACCAATTATTATTCTACCCCTTCCCCACTCGCCCCATGTCCATCCCTCAATGAGCACCCCATCACTACCTTTGCTTCCACCAGCCACCTCTAATGCCTGAGCCGTATTTTTGGCAGAAGTTTCTATTCCTCGCTCACAATTCTAAGCACTTCCTCAGCAATGGATAAAAGGCTTCCCAGAGTTGGATTATCTGCTCAAATCAAATATAAAATCCTTCATTATTAGTCTACAGCAATTAAAACCATCAACATCGAAGTAGAGACACGTTTAAACGGAGAATTTGGTGCAGTTTTCATTTTCAGGTCAAAAAGGGGTAATTTGCCGCCGGTGCAAAATGGTATAACAATTGGCTATGGAGTTCGTACTTAGTCTTAAAAATTAGTTATTGTAAAGTGAGCGAGTGTCAGTTAGTTAGGTTTCTTGGTAGTTACGAGAAAAATTTGGAAATGTTCACATTTAATGGTAACCTTTACCACGCCACATGGATAAACATCAAATACGACCAGGGTTTCGTCAAGGTCGTACCATATTCACGTGTTCTTTAATGTGCTGTAGTAAAAGTCACCATTGAATGTTAATTTTTAATACCACATAGTTTACAAAGATATTGTTTTATTTGGGAAAATGTAATAGCATTTTTAATTTTCGAGAGTGCAATCCGTTCAGCTCAAAGTCTATTGCCCATATTTAAAAACTCTCACAGAACAAGATAATGCTGCTAAATACACGAGTAAAATATTAGAAGCCTTGCCTGTACTATCACTCGAACCACATTCCATTTTTATGACAATTGCAATCTGAAAAATTCACCTAGGAGTGCCTAGTGATTTTCTTTGCTTACGTTTTCATAAAAAGTACATATTTAAATGCCTTTTTCATTTGAATAAATATGCTAAGATTGAAATATAAATTATGATTTTTGATGCTTTTATTTTCCTATTAATAATTGTTGAATTATTGCTGAAAGCCAGTATAGTAAAGCAAAACTACTCGTACTCAAGTGTCTTCAGGTTTTTCAACGCTATAGTTAGTTATGCAGAAGCGTGCCTCTCCCTTTATTCTGTTTTAAGCAGAATTGATGATGGCTTTCTTCAAATGTTTTTTCACAATAAAGTAGTGCTTCTTTACCTGTAGCCATCAATCCAAAGATTAGGTTGTAGGTTCCTTCCATTCCAGTATCATCTCTGCAAACCGTTTTATACCTACATAATTCTATACTTTCGTCGTTCTTCTTGATTTACTTGCTGTAGTCCATTCTAGGTCTTCCTCTATAATCCTTCACGTATATTACTCTTATCGTTTTCTCTAGAATTCTGTGTTGCAAAATATGTTCCGTTAATGTATTACTCTTACTTCGCAAAGTTTTGAAGATATTTCTCTCTCTCCTTCTCCTTGTACTACTTCTACCTTAGCGATTCTCTCCGTCGACTGATTCTTCACAATTTTTTCGGTAACTCCAAGTTTCCATTACCTCTGATCTCTTTACTCTACTGCCATTATTGCACACAATTCATGTTCTGTTATACTTGTAATAATGGAGAATGCTCCAATAAAACGTTTTAATGAAGTGCTTACTCATTTTCCTCTTTGCATTACCAGCCGTATGTGGACTCCTCCTCTGGTAGAATGCCGTTTTTATTTTGTTTCAAATCTCCTGTTTACGACATTTTTCCTACTTTTAAAATTGCTGTTGTTCCTACTTCCCTGATAACAAAATTCTCCATCCTTCAACACTTTCTCAAGTCCCAAGTCCCAACTTCCCAAGTCAAACGCTGTTTCTGTCTTCTTGATTCGTCCCAAAAACTGCAACCTCAGTTTTCTTTACGTTAATATTCAAGAAGTAATATTTCATAGTTTTCCCCCTACAATTAATATTTATCATCTCATCTTCCTCTTTTTCTACAAGAACTGCTGAGCTATCAGCAAAGCCTTAAATGCAATTTCCCCATGTACCTGTCTTTTCTATTTTTTTTCAATTTTTTCCTTTACTTTGTGTATGGCTTTCCCTGTAAAAATATTGAAAAAAGTGGCGAAAATGGGCGTCTTTGTCGTTCGGCTTTCTCCACTTCCAGGCGTTTCTCGTGCAGCCTGCAAATTTTTCTTCTGTCATTGAATGACACTCATATGCTTTTAGTGAGGCCTGATTTCTATTCTCATGCACATTATCAAATACTGTCTCTTGGTCGATGAAGCGAAAATTGGCGAGCTGGCCCTTTTGAATCCTCTTCACTATGATAAGTGTCGGGGGTAAATTGCTTCTTTCGTTCCTCAACTATCCATAAAGCGAATTATTCTTCATTTCTTCCATACTATGTTTCATCCTTCTATAGATGAATCACATCTATCATTCTCAATTTTTTTTCATGGCAGTTTCTTCAAAAAATTCACCCGCCATGTTTGAATATTTTCAACTGGCTAAGCACGGCAGAAGTGCTGGTGAAGGATACTGCCTCTTGGTTGTGCCTTCTTTGAAGTCCTCTTCTCTTTTTGCGTTGCCATCGTTGATGGATTACAAGGGCCTAAGATCTAGTTGCCTTGTATCCACCAAAATTTCCATGAGAATTAGGATGCATGGATAGCCTAGTGAACTGCGCACTGGTCCGGTAAACTAAAGGCCCGTGATTCGATTCCCCGTCTAGGCCGAATTTTTCTAATGGCAATTTATTCAAGTCAGAATATTTGGTACAGGTGCTAGAAAGCTAACTGTTCTTGTCTTTACATCTCTCATTTCTTTTTGTTCTTCGGCAGAGTGATAATTTAATGCTTTTTAAAGTCCGTTTGCATTTTCCGACTAGTATAAATGTCAATCGGTATAACTTATTCAGGATCCTCTCTCGAGCAATCTTGAGGAACTCCGATGGAGTTTAAATCACTCGAGGCGCCTTTCTATCTTACTCTATCTCCCGTAATCCTTTACTGCAGCATCAATTCCGGATTCTAGTATGATTCTTCATCTTCACTCTGGGTGACTTTGTCGTCTAATATCTCATTACTCATTACTTCGCCGTAGTAAAGTTTCTCTTGGAACTCTTTCCAACTTTTCACGTCGTCCTCTCATTCAAGTAGAATTTGATTGCCTTTACTTCGAATGAAATTGCCTTTCATTGGATGTTTATTAAAGTAACTTCTTACAGTTGAGTGATCCCATCGGAGGATTCCCTGACCCCCAATGCATTTCACTGGCAGATTGAGGCTTGAACATCAGTTTTCATTGTTAGTGACATCTTCAAACTAAAATAATGGTCGCTATATCCGAATTAAAATTATGGACACTTTTGATGTTTTCAGTTGGAATTTCGCGATTTGGAGGCAAAAGTTCTCACAGAATATAAGATCTGATTTGGATAAGTAACTGTAATGCCCATTTAAGTGGGCCACTTTTTTCGGGCATGACATTTCGCTCCTTGAATAAAGTGGCAAAACAACTCACCCTACGTAATACTTCGCCTGTCCTTCTAGAGTGCTTTGGTGATTGATGTGTTGTTTCCTTCACTTGATCTATCAGTGATTCTTCGTTGAGCTATATATTTTTTCACTTAAGCAGATATTTCACCATGCCAAAATTACATGCAATGACGGCCTTCGCATTAGGATAGATCTTGTAGATCTTTAGTTGGTTACTAAATAATTTTCTGAAATATCTAAATTTTTTTGAAAAATAACGGCTTTGAAAGGGACAAATAACACAATGGAACAATAAAAGATGATACTGCGGACTTTATGCCAAAATAATGAAAAACTGTGCAAAGGAAAACATCTTTTTCTAGGTGCCGATCGGAACTTTTGAGAATGTAAAAATACAAGAATATCAATGCAAACATTTTCAAGGAGATTATTTTGTAGGCTGATGGGTTTAGTCTTTAATACATTTATAGCAGGTATTTTGACATTTGTCCATTTGAACTCATTTAAGCGACAATATAGCTTATAGCTATAGTTATTCTATCTTTAATATGCACATCTCAGCTCTCATTCATAATATTTTCGACTTCTCTTTCACTAACACTGGAAATGTTACTCAGGTCCCTTTGCACTTCGTTTGTCAATTACTCCTTGTGAATTTCAACACCTATACATCCTAAATAGGTGGGCTGTAGCCGCACTGTAGAAGCAGTACTGTTTTTGGGCTGCTATGTCATACCTATGAACTCCAGTCAGCTAGGCATGTGGAGTCGTCAGACTTGAAAACGTGTATTTAGTGAGCTTAGTTTTTACTGTGGTCGCTTATTGTGCGCGGAAAGAATGAGTTTTTGTACCTATCTGTTCGGCAGTGTATCTCTCTTATTTTATCGCATCTGTTAGACCTATAGATGTAGTGAGGAGTCATGATAATATTCTCTGTGTCGCTCTGAAAAATATCAGTTCTGAATTTATCAAGCAACCTAAGCCTAGCGTGTAGCCTCCGAGTCTCTAGGGGCTCCCACCTTAATCCGTCTAAAAGTTGTGAGACACTATATGTACACTTGTAGCAGTTTTTAACGAAACGCGCTGCTTTCCTTTGTATTTTATTAATTTTTGGTTAAATATATTTGACCAGGATCCCAAATGCTCGCGGCGTATTCGAGGTATGGGCTAACCAGAGCGAAGTAGCATATCTCTTTGACTTTTTCCATCCAAGGACCTTCCTATTATACGTTTAACTAAGCCTAGTTTTTTTAATGCTGCGCCACATATGTTTTGTATGTGTACTCCCCAGGATATATCAGGAGTTAAGGTAATTACAAGATATTTTACTGTATCTGAAGATTTTATGTTTACTCCACCAAGAGTATAGGTATGGCATTTTTGTGATGACTTTCGCAGGAAGTAAACTGCGGTGCATTTGTTGATATTTAATTCGAACCTGATTGATTCGAACTCCTTGCACCACGAATGAACGTTTTTAAGGTGTGTAAGCAAAGGAAATTATTTTGTTTTTTATCTTGTTTTTATTTCATATTTTCTCAAATTATATTTCTGCCGTTTATTTAGTTCTACTTGCAAATTGCTTCTTAGAGATGAACTTAGTCTAGTGTCTTTATACTTGCTTTTTTAAAGATATTATCTCAAAGTAACTCTTTTATTCCTCCTCGCTGATATCTCCATCTTGAAGCGATGAGGGGGCTTGCATGCCTCAGGGATCCTGCGAGCTCTGCCGGTGAGAGCTTAAACTCATAGAAGGGTCACTCAAGCCGAACAGGTCAAGGGTGATGGGTCAGACAAAGAGAGATACCCTGGTCCCCATGTTGTGGGTTGAGCGTGGAGCAAGCTACCCCACTCCCTAGGACAAAATAATTGTTCAGAGACCTAATAATCAGCCTCGGAAAATGAATGGATTTAGCGGAAAACGACCCCAGCAAAGGAGGTAAAGGTCTTGGAAAGATGAGAGTGGGAGGATGGAGGAGAAAGATGTACGAAAGAAAACAGTGGAGGCGAATTGTGCAGGGGGCCAAAGCTCCCCCGAGCTGCTGCGCCAAGGAGAAGGGAAGAAGGAAGGAATGTAACGCCGCGCCCCTTTCCTTGAGTTATTTTTTGTTCTGTGTGTTTAAAATGTTTAATAAGTTTACTGTTTATTTTGTGTGCTTTGTTTTCTCTTATTTCTTGTTTTTGTATTTTAATGTTCAATTTGTTCATTTTGTGTGGTCATTGTTGGTTGTGAGGGAGTTGTTTAAGTTTGGAGAGGTTGATGACCCCTATGTTACCAAATTAATTCGGAGGTAAAACAGAAAGTTCTTTCGGTTTTTCCTGTCTAGATACACTATGAAATACATTGTTGGCTCAGAAATATACATCGTTAGTACCCAAAGTTCAAGTAGCCCTAAATTACTACTGATTAATCTATGGGTAAGGGTAGGTTTAAATGGAAGGCAGTAAAAATCCTGGAGAGGAGAGAAGAAGAGATAGAGGTGGATTAAAGAACGGTAAATAAAGCGCTACCAAAGAATACACTAAGGCGTTACAGGTACTTTTTATTTCCTTGAATAAGAGGAGACTCCACCGGAAAAAGAAATCACTCTTTTTTGTGCAATATTATTGTCATAGAAAAATGTATCTACCGTTAACAAGTACTAAATCCTGCCTTTTGTTAAAATTTACGTCAGATTTTAAGCTTCGGAATGATGCGATATACAGCCGTAGAGAAAAATGAAAAAGGAAAGGATCAGGGGTAAGTAGTGGAGTAGTATTTGTATATATGTATTGAAATGAACTCTATATCCTTAATCAAAGCAGTCATTATTTTTAAATGGGCTAATGGATTAGCTAAACATCCTTAAAAATTTAGATGCCTTTTTATGTCATCAGCAAAGAACTGACATGGCACAAGGAAATAAGGATTTTTTCAACTGTCCTCATAATGGGATATAAGTTCTCCAATGAATTTATTCTCCTATCAGTAGGCATTCTGCGAGGCTTATATTTTTCTGCGGTTGGGCATCTAAAAGTGGAAATGTTATAAAACGTCGATTTTGAACGAGATGGATTGTCTGAACTTCATTTATTAACGCTGTCACCAGGAAACCTTCGAAATTAACTTTGATATTCAATTCTGTCGACCTTTTCCTCCAAGTGTCAATGCTCCGCATAAGAAAGGGCTTCAGCCTTGACAAGTTGGTGTCAAAAGGTCAACACACTTGTGAATTAAAGTTAAAGCAGACGCTTTAGAATATTACGTGGGGTTTTCATTATTGTAACTTATCAGTAATGCGAAGCAGGCCATTCCTAAAAAAATAGCATACATTTGCAACAATAAACCTATGGTTTTGAAATTCTCAATGTTTGTTTCGCACCTTTTTATGGCCATCAACCGAGTTTTTGATAGTATTTTGTGAAAACCGCGGTCGGTAACAAAAATAGTGTTAAATATAGGAAGAGAGATGTTATTTCATTTATTTTTATACCAAAAACCTTAGCTTGTATATGGTTTTGAGGTTGAAAATGTATGATATTGTAATTGAAGAAAAAGGAGGTGTATTTTCAAATGAAATGCATAAGCAAAAATAAAAAAAAAGTAGATGGAGAAAACCTCATTGTTTGAGTTTTGTTTTTCTAGCTTTTGAGGCTTTGTGCTCAAGGGTGAGGGGGAGTGCTGTAGACGGTGGCTGAAGTTTGCTCCCAGGTTCGAGTTGAGATAATTATCGACGGAGTGAAAGGGAATATCCTCGAGAGTGAGTGAGAGAGAGAGCGAGAGAGAAAACCTTTTCGCAGATCACTTTATGATCGGAGTTGGAGGAAACTGCTGAAGGGTGTTTGCGAGTGACTTTGAAGAATATTGGCTGCGTAGAGTCCCTAGAAGTGCGTCGATGCGATGCGAACACTTGGCTTTCTCTACCGGAAGGATGAAGATTCGATCGCGTGCCGGTATATATTCACCTTCTAAGGGTTTCAGCATGGCAGGGTCTGGAGAATTCTGCTCCCCGTGTGGATGCGGCGATAGGATAAAACAATTGATTTAATTTGACTGCACTTGATGACCCATATTTTACCAAATTAATTCGGAGGTCAAATAGAAAGCTCTTTCGGCCTTTCCTACCCACATCTTATCTATAAAAAAGAAACTGTGATTGTGCGGTCATTTACAACTAACGAACCACTGCACGGAATGACGTAAATCTTTCTTTGAACATGACTTATTATGTCACTGGACAGGTTTATTTAAAGGTATATTTAAAGGTAAAAGGTATATTTAAAGAAAGGCTACTTTTTTTTACCTAATGGTCTCCGGTTCGACTCCATTCGAGTAAAAGCGTTTCCATGAGAAATGCTTGTAAAGTTCGTCTTTTTGGCATGAAGACCTTATTTCTTATGCATTTTAAAATTAGAAATAATGGTTGTACAAAGTTGCTACAGAGTCTAATGGAAAGAAAAATTAAATAAAATTCCTATTCTTGCAATTAATTTTTGTTTTACAACTGTTTTACTTTAAATTCCGAAAAAAAACAATCAAAAAACAAAGTGGCTGAAAATTCAGCGTTTTTGGTACGCTGTCCTCTTGACGACCGACAGCTATTGTTGGAGCCGAACCTCATATGGATATATGTTGAATAAATATAGGCCCAGAATGCATCGATTGAAATAGAAGAATCCATGTAATCCATAAGAAATACATTGTGCGATACATATATCGATATATTTCGATTGCTATCGATAGTATCAAACAAGTTCAATGTTTTTCACACCCGTTGAATTTAAACGGATACATTCCGCTAGTACACTATGAAATGCATTGTTTTCTCAGAAATATAAATCGTTAGCACCGAAAGTTTAAGTCCCCCTAAATTACTATTGATTAATATACAGGTAAGGGTAGGTTTAAATGGTGGGCAGTAAAAATCCTCTGGAATTTTGTTTTTACAAATGGAAGGCTTTGTTAACGCATAATGTTTCATTCTAGATTTCAACGTCAGTCCCAACCTTATTTATCCCGTCCGTAAGACTATTCTATTTCTTTCACTTTCCGTCTTGCCAAGTATCCTTCCCTCTATCTCGCAATTGAGCAGCACTTCTCCACCCCGATACCTCTTCCTGACTCTTACTTTGTCTCCTCCTAAAATCATCCGAAAGTTTCCACTCCTCACCTTCCATAACAAGCACTTCTACGTTTGTCTTTCTTCTAAAATAAACTGATCGGGCAAAAATTTAACTATCCTTTTTATTCTCATTACTTCTTGCTATCTAAGTTTTTTATTTTGTCCTTCCTTAATTTTCCGTAAGCCTGTGCTGAAGGTGGTCTGAGCAATTTTTGTTTATGATCAGCTTTGAGTGAAATTTTGTATCCATTTACTTATTACTGATATGTACACTTAAATGTAAAAAAAGTCTACTGATTTGGTTTCTTTATTAACACCTTAAGGCACTTTACGAGTACCTACATGGAAAAATTCGAATATCTATGTAGTTTTCCCCGCAAACGCTTTACGTATTTTTTCCCATAAACGAGAAATTATGTATTCCATATTATTATATTGGTGGCTAAAAATATCAGAAAATCATTTTGATTAAAAACACTTGCTTATTTGCAATTTTTGAATTGATTTAAAATCCTCACCGTAAACCCAAGTCATAACCTAGCATGGCGGAAATGCTGACCAAAAAAACTCTTCCTTCGTTGCTATACAACATGCATGATTTCCACAGTAGAAAAAGATGTGATTTAGTGAATATGGCCCAATAATTTTCTATGACTTACATGAGAAGTTGATAAAATTTGCTGTCAAATGGCCCTGGATTTCCAACCATCTCGAAGTTCCCCAATGTATAAGTCGGCACTTCAAATATGTATCGGAGAGTTTCACAGAAATACTGTCGATCCGGAGCAATGTGTATGCTAGAAGTTGGCGGGCGTATGGTAGGAGGTGAATGTCTTTGCCCTATTAGCAGTTTATATCTCTCCAGAGAGGTTTTTATTTACCAATGGAGCATCGGGCGAGCCACTCCTAAAAAGGTGGTGGCAAGGGGGGTGCACGAGAAACAATGCCAATGGCTCACAAGGGCGGCACACATTGTGGAATTCGAATCTGTTTGGTGTCAAGAATGTATGTCGGTGTTGGGAATGAGAGAGGAAGATGAGTCCAAAACCATAAAGAAATATAAAGAAGTGGCAATGTATATTCTTAGAAAAGTGAGTGACTCACATATGATCTTTTGACCTCAAAAATGAAGGTCAGATCATGAAATTTTGGAAAAAGGCAGTATAAAAATTTTATTTAACCAAATGGCATGAAAAGGGATGCTAAGAGACCATTTTTCAGTGCATCCATGATAAATACGGCAAATTCCACGCTTGGCCATGTAGGTGAATTATAGGTTATGTTTAATTATGAATGTTATGTCAGGTCGAAGCAGAACGATGTGAAATTAATAGAGACATTAAGATAAGGACTATCCAAAAACTAGCATTTTGGTAATGGGATACTCATGTATAAATGATGTGAAGTTGACTCTTTTTTTGGAAATAATTAGCCATAAATCACGATAGTTCCAAAGTTGAGTGCTGACGGAATAATTTCGTTTAAAATAAGAAGTTTTTAGTTACAGGTGGTGAAATATGACGGATAAGTTTTTTAAATCTACATCTACGAAATACCATGCAAGCACTTATAGGGTGTGTGGTACGGGGTGATTCCACACCAGGCATGTAGTACTCATCCCAGGTGTAATCAAAACCACACACGTTCACCCGGATGCCAGGTGCAAGCCAAAAGCAGTCAGGATAACGATGCCTGATCTGGCCAGAAACTAGTAGAATGCTACGTACCCCAAACTTCTACCACACAGTACACTATTTAAGATTCAGCTACTGATTATTATCATTAATGCGATTTATGATTATTACTACAATGTACTAAATCATATATCATGACGGAGATTCCATTCGGAGTGAGTTGCTAATAATGATGTTAAGATATTTATCACAAATACAAAATCGACTTTACCTGATGAGGGTCAACGTAACCCAGAACTGATCTATCGCAACTATTATGGTCCTTACTGTACGTTGGAAAAATGAAATTTTAAATTATTGGTTCTATAATCTATTTACTTGATTTTATGCCTTCTACTATTTTTACCACAATAGTTTAGTTCTGGCAACATATGTTGAACGTCCGGCAAAAAATAGTCTACACGAAACTTTCGTAAAAGATTCATTCTCTATTTTTCTCTTCTGTCAGATAGAGGTTCCCATCCTTATCTAACCATTGTGTGACAATTTGCATAAGCGGTTATGTCGTTTTACCCTCATCCAAAAGGTCCTTGGGACTTGCCATTGTACTCAAAATGCTAACTGCGTAAGTATTCACCGATTTTCCGAAATTGAAAGTTCTTATCATTGGTCATGTGGTTTGGTTCTTTGGTCTTATCGACTGCTCAAGATTCTATATAATATTTTATTAAAACTGAAACTTAAAATAAACACCAAGAAAAGAAAAATCATTGTGGTAGAAAGAAAGAGAAGAGAAAAGATAACGAATATACGTATAGACGGAGTGAGACTGGAGGAAGTGACAGAGTTCTGCTACTTGGCTAGCATATTAGAGAACCATAACAACTGCTCCTCTGAGGTCAAAAGAAGAATAACGTTAGCCAAGAAAGCCTTTCAATTAAAGAAAAGTCTCCTAGTAAATAACAGCATTAGTATTGAGACTAGGGAGAAATTCCTGAAAAGCTTTGTATGGAGTGTGCTAACATATGGATGCGAGACATGGACACTAAGGAAGAGTGAAATGACCAAACTTGAAGCTGCAGAAATGTGGTTTTGGAGGAGGATTACAAAACCTAGGTGGACCGACAGGAAAACTAATGAGCAAGTACTAAATGAAGTCCATACAGAAAGAGAAATATTGGAAACCGTTAAAACAAGAAAAGTAAAGCTCATCGGACACTTACTCAGGCACGACAACTTCATCCAAAATATTATGGAAGGAAAAATTCTAGGCAAAAGACAGAAAGGACGGCCGAGAACTTCATACCTAAAAGTATTGGCGATGGAAATGGGATGCACCTCGTACAATGAAATGAAAAGGAAGGGTGAAAAAAGAGATTGTTGGAAGTCGTGGCTGCAACAACAAGGATAATCTTTAGAAGAGAAGAAGAATCTTTGAACTTGATAAATAATTTTTCAATGGTTGTAAAAGGATACTTTAGTCTTGTATGCGAGAATGACCTTATTCAATTTGTACCAAAGTTGTTCAAAGAATGGCAACTGAATACTCAAAAATTGCAACGAGTCTCAGGAGGCCATGCCACTGCGTCATATACGTCATCAGCGTATTTTTCAAAAAGGCAAAGGTATGCGTTTTTTCTCTGGTGAAGATGTTTTAATTATAGTGGCAGTTTTATGTTGAGATAAACTCCTTGAGTACATTTTGTGACGAAATGACTATTAAAGGTAATGTTTGTACGGGAAAATAATTGGAAAAAATTACAGAAGAAGGAAGACCTTGGTTGCATTACAACTAGAAAATTATGAAGATCGTCTAAAAGAATAATTATGCAGGAATGATGGAATTGGCTGATAGGTGAATGGAGTGGAGAGCTGTAGCAAACTGTTTTTGGATTGATGACTGCTAATGACAATATGATTAATAATTGCTTAGTATCAAGTTGATTCCGTTGTGTGAAGACTAATGTAACGCATAATAAAAGAGCAATCGTGTATGTTTGTTCATCTAATTTCTTTGAGCATTTGGAAATATCTGTCAATGAACGAGAGTCTCGACTTCACTCATGGAATAGAAAATGACGCTGATGGCGGGACTTACATAGATAATTATTGCATGCTACGCGCTGAAAATGCCGGTAAATTTGGAAGACACTAATTTTAAGACTTATTAAGCAATTAGCGTCCTTCTGGATACCAAGGGATACCCTTTTGCCAGTCGGATTTCTCTTGAGTGGAATGGAGGCAGTATGAGTTCAGCGAAGAAAATTACACAGCTCGAGTCTAGAAAGTACCATCGGGGCACAAATGAAAAATGATACTCCTCGAAGATGAAAATCCGAGAGCGTTTGGTTTTCTTTATGTTATCCATGCCAAGTGGGATTATTGATGCATGATGATCGAGATGAACTGACTCACGGTGGCGTTAATTTCACGAATTAATTCGCTGTAATAGTTCGTAATCACTGGGCTAAAGATACCGTTTGAGAATGAGATGAAGAACGAACGATATTGGGAGCATTCCATTTCCTCCAGTGCACTAATCACTTCGCAACTGAATGTCACAATTGCTTTCAACTCGTTACACCCCCGGGTTAATTCGTTGCACACTCGGCTTGACTTCCATTTGTTACGCGCTAGGTGATGCAAAACAGATAGGGAGCAGACTTGACGTGCTATAAACAACAAAAGATCGTCAATATTGGAATCATTGGCTGGAGGGAAGTTAGTTAACTTTCAGTAAAGGCGTCGACTATGCTCAATGTAGTTTTTTAATTCTCTCTAATTGTAATCTTACCTTTTTTAATACTTATTTTGCACGTATTCAACAACTTTACACAATATATTTGGCCATGACTGTTATATGCTCACAGAATCCAATTAACTGGCAGGTAAAAAAAACATTTAGCCAGCGCACAACGTTTGATTCAACGTTGATCGTGTTCATTTAATTGAGATGATGAGTTACGATATGCGCTAGCGTCAATACCTTTAATGGTAAGCTCTCTTTACGCGTAGAAAATCGCACGATCCATGGCAATAAATTCAACATTTAAATGCTCTCACCAAATGAATCCGCTATCGTGATGCCGCAGGTTATCTTACCATTTTGACAGCATTGCTAGCAAATAATACGTACTAGGAGAATAATATTTGCTCCTCTCCGGAAAAATGGATTGCCAGCGTAGACCTAAGCGAGGTACAGGCTATCCACCCTCCAACAGCCCACGTTCGCGCCCCCCTCCTCCATATCCCCGTTCCCTCCACGTGAATGTATGATAGATGTGGGATAATTTCACGCCAGCGACAGCGAGGGGGGGATAGAGGAAGAAAAATTACAGACCGAAAAAAAGTAGAGGAAAAATATATATCTCTCTCACCGCTTGACTCCGTTGTGCGTGGCCCGGGATAATTTGCCGCGGAACCACATCCGTGGTAACAATAGCGGCTCTGTCGGCTCGATGAATAGGACAGACGACACGCATGGGGGTTTTGGGAGGTATTAATATGCATCACCGTGCGGGTCGACCAATTAATCGCCCCGAGAAAATCCTTTTCACGCGTTCCGCAATCTCGATGAACCCTTAAAGCATCAACAAATTTCATTTCCTAATTGATAGTCGGCAGAAAACAACCGAAAGTCACGGCCCGTGTCAAAAAAGAATATTAAAGTGGTGTCAAGATTAGCCCCGGACTTTATAAAAAAAATATTCCCCCCCAAAAAAAGAGGAAAGGGGCCTCTCACGTGTTTGCAGATGGATGTGGGATACGATTAATATTACTAACTCTCTCTCTCTCTTATGCATGTAAAAGGAGTCGCAACGTTGAAATATACGATCCCGTAAGCAAAGTGCGTTCAGAGAGGAAATTAAAACGGTTTATATTCATAATTAACTTTGCTGAGGGCCGGAGAGAAAAATGTGAAGAGTCTATGTCGGAGAGAAAGATGATCGTCAGGACTGGAAAAAAGGAATTTAGGGTTAAGGAATTGTTGATAATACATCACTATGGTAAGGCTGTAATACCGAAACAAGTTTTATATTTAGATAAAAATGTAGGCTGGTATTAAAGATGTTTTTTCGCGAATGCTTGAGCCAAAACAAATGCAAACCTGTGAATTTTTGTTTATCGGCGTAAAATAATCACACTTCTGCTGATGGCGTGCGTTAGTAATGAAACATTAAAAATTAGAGTACGATACACACAGATGATTCTAAGGATATACTCTTTAAAAACACTTTTTGTATCCGTAAATTCGAATTCAGACCCATTTCTCAAAAGTTGACACATTTCGACTTCAGTTAATGCAAGAGTTGAGTAATAACTAAAAAAATTAGGTGATAAAAACTTAACGTTTTAATTTCAGCCACTGTAGGAAGCATGAATAAAATATTGAATTAATTACGGTGCAGTAATCACATTGAAATGACTGACATTATTAGTAATTAAATAAAAATATCAACATAAATCTTCAATTTGATTTATTTTGTCACGCGGTACGTTTAATAATCCTTTACAAGGGAAGGTTTTTTGCGATCTTGAAAAAAAATTACTGCGGTGACAATGAGATTTATTTTCCAAAATAGTCAAAAAAGCATATGCACGACACTTTGTTAATTATTTGACGAAACCTAGGAGTTACAAATCCCTCATTTTTTAAATAAGGTCTCTCTGGAGTGCACAAACGTGCGTCCGGTCCGGTTAAAGTCCGGTATATTTCGCCAAAAATTACGGAAACTAGTTCAATTGGGGGCTCATATCTTGATGTCTTTGTAAGGCTTAGATATTTTTCTTTACGAGGCCAAACAATGTTTTCAAGGAGAAATAATTTTTCTCAAACTACCTATATGGAATCTTTACTTTATGAAGAATCAAACTGTGGATAGTTTTTTTCAATTTGAAGATTTATTTAGTCTCTCTGAATTTTATAACAGCGTTAGTTTTATATCTTAGCACAAAATATTTATAATGGAATAGTGAAATCTCCTATTTGCTGAGAACTGTGCGACGCTACTGCCGATGAAAACAAACGCCACATATGCGGTAATACGGCACTCCGACATACTACTCCAATTTAGATCATGATAATTAGGTTATGGAAATTGACTGTAGAACGGAAAGGATTAAAACGTGATTTTTGTCACAAACGTTAAGAAATCATAACGGCTGTCAATGAGATCTTTAAACTAGTTTATCCGACTATTAGAGTAGCTAATTACTTGATAATCTCCCTGATGCTTATTTCTTAATCTGGCACGAAGTACTAACATCACGTTTCGAATGCTTCTGACATGATTTTTGTATCTCTGTGCGTTTATAAAGTCGAATAATTCAATAGTGCAAATAGTTTTTGTATTATTTATAGTATGCATAGGGTACAGTGCACAGTGGTGTAAGTTCAATTCTATACAAGATTTTGCAGGATTTTGCGACTTTGTCTTAATCTCGATAACTTTAAGAGCACATTGCAATGCCTGATTATGGTCCCTCTCAGAGACTAGCCTTTTTTTTGGCTTACAGCCTGTTATGAACGATAATTTCATCAGTGTTAATGCCCATTCGCAAAAAACTGGGATGGGATTCGCTTTCAGAGCGTCGATTAAAGTTTGGACAAAACGTATTATGAAAGTTCCTAACCGATTTAATTTCTGATGCCGTTAATAACATCTTTGAGAACTACACCAATTTATTTGCGGACGACATTTATCTTACGAACTCCGATACACTACTGTAGATTTGATCTAGTGTATAAGTTAAGGGAAATATTCAGCTGAACGGAAAGGTTTAATACGTCCTTTTTCTCACGAAAAATTAGCTAGTATCATGAGCATTTTATCTGTTTTTCATTTTTAGTGCAGCTAGATAATTGACTTCTTCCATAACGCTTGTATTCTCATCTACCACTCGGTAATAAAAACAGGCCGTGCATGTTTGCAGCATAACTGTTGTACATCGATGCATTTGTGTAGTTGTAAAATTTTGATACAAAGTAACATAACTTAACTGTAGCTTTTATTTAAGGAATTTTGATGCCTGACTATTAAACAGGGTTTTGCTATTGCATTAGCAGTGGGGATTACACATACAGAACATATGTGGCGCTGCATTCAAGAAATTAGGTTTTGTTAAACGTACCTATAATAGGAAGGTTCCCGGACAAAAAAATCCAAGAGATATGCTACTTCACTCTGGTTAGGCCACACCTCGAATACGCCGTGAGAATTTGGGACCCTGATCCAATAGAATTAAACAAAAAAATTAATAAAATACAAAGGAAAGCTGCGCTCTTCGTTTAAAACTGCTACGAGCATACATATAGTCACGCAACGTTTAGAGGGATTAAGGTGGGAGCCCCTAGAGACTCGGAGGCTACACGATAGGCTTAGGTTGCTTGAGAAATTCAGAACTGATATTTTACAGAGCGAGATAGAGAATATTCTCATGACTCCTCACTACATCTCTAGGTCTGACAGATGCGATAAAATAAGAGAGATACTCTGCCGAACAGATAGGTACAAATACTCGTTCTTTCCGCGAAAAAAAGTGACCACAATAAAAATTGAGCTCCACTAAATACACTCCTATAATACATGTCACCATTTCATCTCCAAAAAACTTGCAACTTTACACGGCTGGTGACCTATCACCCCTTGCCACACGCCCAAGTGGCGGCTCGCGGGTATTATGTAGATGTAGTTATATTAGCTAAAGTAGTATAGCGTGTATTGCATGATGGTGATAACTCACCTCCTGCCACACATCATTAGGGTGTATCGCAGGGTATTATGTAGGGATATGCTCTTGTAAGGACCGATTCGGCGATTGGTCCTAGTGTGTGCGAACGGCTAACTTCGTGGGAACCGAAAGCAGGGTTCGAAGGTACTTTCCCGTGGGGAGTAAATTGATCCAGCGAGCTAACAAGCAGGGAGACTGAAAAGGGGTAAGTATCCTCAGAGGGAGGGCGGAGGTACGGCCTGATTCCCTAAAAACCTCATGTTAAAAATTTAAGGCATGTGAAACATATTTTTGGTTGGAGCTATCGATTTCACTCGATTTTACTATATTTGCTGGGAAAACAGATTATTAAAAATTAAAATAAATCAAAAAGAATACGTAATAAATGATTTTTAACGATGTGACTGCATGCTGTTTTATGGGGAGTCATCAATTAAAATTATTGTGGAATTGCAAAACTAGTATGTTAACCCGAAAGTGCTGGTACAAATCTGGAGGAGCAAAGATGGGTGACTACGCTACTGATTCAAGCATTGATCACTATTGTAAGCGCCCTGACTAATCACCTCAAAGGTCGGCACGATATTTAATTTAATTGAAGGAATAGTAAAAATCATCTCATAATTGACCAAACTCAAAATTAGCATTATTTTTTTCATGTTTTCATCAAAATGAGGCTATAAATTGAGATAATCTGATTTCTATTTCCGCGTATTTCCCCGCCATGAAAAGTTTCGTCTGATAACGAACTCGTTGACGCACACGATATACGGTGAAGTTGAGTTTAAACCTTAGGGACAAGAGGAAAGTACACTCTTATCCCGGTGGCTGCCCGGCTGTAGAGGGAGCATTAAGTTGAGGGGGGTGGGGGGAAAGGGGCAGCGGCACGTCTTAAAGAAGGTGGTTTTTCTGGAGTGCAGGGCTGGACGCTGATTGGCCCGGTGGAAAGTGATGGGGTGAGTGGAAGTGTTGGGTGTGGATCGGTGTGGTAGAATCAAGAGAGAAACTAGAGGAGATGAGTCCGGATCTCTGGGGACAGGGAGACGACGTGTGCGTTCCGACAAATGGCCGAATGTGGAGGGATTTTTACGCGCGCGGAGAAAAACGGGGGCTGCGGGTACGAGGCTGTGGGGGTGGATTGATGGAGGGGGTAGGTGTGATGCAACTGAGAAAGGGGGAGGGAAGAGTAGTGAGAGATTGATGGCCGAAGATTGAGTTAGGGGTTGTGGGAAGGGGAATAGGGGACACGATGATAAGGGCAAGGGGTCGATGCCGGGGTCTGCCCACATTCTTGAGTGGATTCCAACCATTGTGGTATAAGGAGAGGGCACTACGTCACCAAACTGAATCCTGACCACCAAAATAACAACCATAATGTTTAAACCTGCTCTCTCCTTACTTTTCTAAGAATACCACGAAGGAACACACGTATTAGTGAGTGTAAAGTAAGATATGTCTAAAGCAAGCACCTACACCGTGGGTGGAGATATGGGCCAAAATACAAAGATAAGTAGCACACTTCATTAAAAACTGCTACGAACGAACATATAGTATGACACGACTGTTAGAAGGATTAAGGTGGGAGCCCCCAGAGACTCGGAGGCTGTTCGCTAGGCATCGGTTGCTTGAGAAATTCAGAACTTGTGTGTTTAAGAGCGACACAGAGAATATTGTAATAACACCTCACTACATTTCTAGGTCTGAAAAACGCGATCAAAATAGAGAGATACACTGTCGAACAGATGGCACAAAAACTCGTTCTTTCCGCGCACAATAAGCAAACACAATAAAAATTGAGCTCCACTAAATACACTCCTATAATACATGTCACCATTTCACCTCCAAAAAGTTTAGATCTTTACACGGCTGGTGACCTACCACCGCCTGCCACACGCCCATGCGGCGGCTCGCGGGGTAGTATGTAGATGTAGATGCAGATATCAATGACGTATTCGTCATTTTTAGGAAACTAACTCTTGAGACATATATTGACTGCTTAGGTTCACAACGACGTGCGGTAGATTTTCGCGAAAGCGAAACCGACAGTCATTCGTCTATGTTGTTTGGGGTAACCAAACTAATACGAGCACTTCGGGGAGGCGGAGGCCCAATTGAGGTCCTTTTGACCTCAATCCGCCTCATTGGTGTCGGCCTCGAAGGGGCTGCGGTTTTGCTAACCTTCTCTTCCCATCCCTTCCTCCCCCTCTTCCTTGTCCCCGGGTATAAGCGAAAGCTTGCAGACCGGGGCGGAAGTTGTAGTCCTGCGGCGTGAGCCGAAACACCTGCTTAGTGCTATGGATTTTACTCCATTTTACAATAGTTTTCACTATGGATGCGGATTAATATTAATTTAAGTAAATAAACAAAATATATAAGGAAAATTTATTTTGAAGAAATCAGCGTATGCTGATTTATAGTGAGTTATTGATGGAAAACATACATAAATAGAAAAATTAGTGCGTCAGCCCGAATGCTCTATAGGAAGGCAAAGTAACTTTAGGTTATATCATTGACCAGTATTGCGAGCGCTCTCTTCATCCATCTCAATGGTTCCAACAACTGTGGGGTGCCCACGTATTTTATTCTGAGATCATTAACGAAAAAAATATGCTGTTCATGATGCGAAAATATGGGCTAGGATTTCACCTGGGCGTCATTTGCATTAACAATAGCTGTTTAACTAGTATTCTGAATAGGTAGCCGGCGCGCTATTTCCAAGAATAGCGTTTCAAGGCATTCCCCGCATTTTTTGGCGCTATTCACACGAAGAGCATGGTTATCATAACATTCTGAATACCGACCAAAGGTGGCTCAAAACTTTATTTTCCTCAAAACTTTATGATCTATCAGGATAACGGAAAAAGTCCTTAACTCAACAAAAAGTCTCCTCAAAATTCACAGATCTATTCGTGATTTACAAAAAAGTGTTAACTCAGCTCCAATGGTGAAGTAAAAATGCAAGAAAGAGCTCAAAAAATAGGTTGTTGGTTTGTTTGATATTTTTTCAGGGATAATATTTATAAAAATGAAGAATTTATATAGAATTATAATAAGAGCTTAAGAAGAAGAATAGGGATATTAAGGAGGAAAATGTCAGGGGAATTTTTAAAATGATCCAATTAATTTTTAATGTCTTTTCGGTACATGATTACCAACTTATACAAGGCAAAAAAAACCTTTTCAAGTATACATAATAATGTTTTATTGCTGTTGCTAACAGATCCATAAAAGGAAAGGAAAATCACAGTTAAAATATTAGTCTTGTAAAACAGATTTTATGATTCAAAATCACATACAGTTGGCAAAATTTAACAAATTCTGTTTTATTTCAAGTTTTATTTCCTCCACAGAAAAGTGTCATCAATAGGAGGTTAATGAGAAACAACTCTAATTTTTTCCATAGCGAAGGATAAGTCACGGTAGAATTATTTAAATTCATGAAATAACATGCTTATTGCCCCACGGTGCTATGATGATGTTTCTAAAAGTGGTAACCTAACTAACGGAAACTAAGACAATTTTCTTGATACCTTCTTTTAACATGTATACCAATAATTTGAGAATTTTAACTCATTAACTTGAGATCTTCATTTACTCAACACGTTAAGAAATTTACGATGAACACTTGCCTCATTTTGCATTTGCAAGCTTGCACTTCACACCCGTCATTATTGACGCTAAATTACGTAGGCGAAGGGGCGAGGATTCAGGATATTTTTTATTTATCGACTGAAAATCTGAAGAACTTAACTGTACATCTGGTTCCATGGAGGCGTATCTCCGTCCAGAAGCTCTCGCGCATAATCATCCATCTGATATAATCTGAACATAGAACCCATTTCATATGAATATTCTACCAGCTGATTGGTAGATTTTTAAAAAGGTTTTTGTCCTTCCGGCACATCGTTCTATTATATTGTTCTAACGTTTAAATTTTTTTTAAAATTTGGATACGATACCCATAGCATAGGCACTCAAATACAGAAAATACGCTTTTCAATGCTCTCATATGCATTTTATTGCTTGAGATAGTTAGTTTTTATTTAAGTATGCTACAAGCAAATTGGATGGTTTTTGGACAGTATTAATTTTATTCGTTTTCAGTCCTATTGAATGACCCGCCATCAGGTCCCTCTTGAATTCCTCATATCGTGTCCCTCTTCTTATTTTGTCCAAAATTCCAAACCTCTTCTATTATTCTCCAATGATCTCTCCTCTACTATTCTCTTCAACATTCCCCTCTTTCAGAACGTCCTCTTGTCTCCTCCATACGACCGCCACTAGCTTCCTCTCCTCTCCAACCAAATCCAATACCCCCTCGTCCGTCTTTCACGATACCCAGCTCACTCTCTCCACCCTTTAAATCCACACCTTAAACGCCTCAAGTCTATGAATATTCTACCTTCGGAAACACCAGGTCTCTGGCCCATGCATTGCCACGCTCTATACCAAACTTTTCTCCTGCTATTTTCTTACATCTCTCCTTAAACCCACCCTCTCACCAATTCCCTCTTTTTGAAAATGCATTTTTAGCCATTGCAATTCTACATCTTCGATCCCTATGTTGTCTTCGTGAAGTCCTCCGGCCGCACTCTATCCTCACAAATCTTACGAATAGGCGACAGATCTTTCCTCTTCCGTTCTTCTCTATGCCCTTTAGAAACTCTGCCGGTATGTTTTCTATTACCTCCGCCTTATTCCTTTTCATGTCTCTTAGTGTTATTTTGGTTTCATTATCTAGGGTACCAGGTCCGATGCCGTCTCCGTCAATGTTGTCTTTACTTTCTAGATCCAAACTGCTTGGCGTTATTTCATTGCGATAGAGCTCTTCCACGAATACCATCCACGTTTCCTGGATATCTAAGGGCTTTGAGATCACCTTTTCTGTGTTGTATTTTATCGCTGTAATTCCCCTTCCCTTGCTATAGCCCGACAATTGATTTACTTTCCAGTATAGAGAATCTGATATTTCCTCTTTTTGAAAATTTTCCAAGGATTTGACCTTTTCTATCGACCATCCTTCTCTTGCTTTCTCTGTTTCTCTTTAGAACCTGTTCAATTATGTGTGTTTCCTCTTTCCGAGCTCTGAATTTACTGGGAGAATGTCAGAGTACCCTTGAAAATGACACGGTTTTTTGAAGGTTTGTTTTTATTCCAGAAAGACTATTGGAAATTTACTTTTTAATTCTAAAGACATTTTTAATTCCTTAGACAAAAGTGGAGTGTATTTGTTAAGTTGTGGTACTCAGGACTGCAATTGTTTTTACATTGGACAGAGGGGTAGAAGTTTTAACATTAGGACAAAGGAAAATTTTAATTCTTTTATTCATGGTTATAAAAAATCAATTTTTGCATCTCATTTATCTGGTTTTAATCACATGTCGGATTTTAGAGTAGAAATTTTAAATGTTCATGACAAAGGTACAAAGCTGGATTTTTTTTTAAAACTTTGAGATCATATCAGCTTCTAAGGCTTTGGGACCGAAATTGTTGAATGAAATTGTACCGTTTAATCTGTCCCCACTTTATCATGTACCTGTACCGCCTTTAAAAAACACTCCATCCATTATCCTGACCTTCAACACGTTCCCTCTTCCTATTTAAACACACCCTCTAAGCCCCTACCCCAACCACTCCTGCAGTACCCTCCCTCCCTCCCTCTTTGTGAAGAAATGAAATGGGCTCGCCACTGGGAGAATGTCAGAGTACCCTTGAAAAGGACACGAGAGTGTCGAAACCGGTAGGGTTTGGTATTCCAAATAAAGTGTGATAAAGACACCGTTCAAGTTTTATTTTATCTGAATTTACTCTCTTCAGTTGCCCTTTTTCCTGAATCTCCATTTCAATTCCCGTCGTGGTCCCTTGGTTTTCTAAGTTTAGTGTTGCTAACTTTGCCTACCCTGCCACCTCTACAATGCCCTTTATCAAATCTACCCATTCATCTTCCACTGATATTATTCTTTGATCAGTATCCATGGTTTGATCAACCTGCTCTTGTTACTTCTCATTCATTTTCCTCAGTCAATACGTCTGTGATCAACTTTCGTACCCTCTGATGCCTTCTTATTGTCATGTGTTTTACGCAAATAGTTCAAAATTATAAGTTGCGATCTGTATCTGCATCAGCCCCTCAGTAGGTATGCGAGTTTTTGGCACTATTTTTGAATCAGTGTCCCACCATAATGTAATCTATCAATATCTCCCAGCTTCTTTCCCTTGTACTAGGGTCGTGGATATGCCTGGACTATGTATTCGTGATCGCTAGATTATTTCTCCGTCCAAACTCTGCAGCTTTCTCGCCGCGGTCATTTCTCCTTCCTAGCCCATAATCATCCACTTCCCGCCCATCTCTTCCTCCACCCACCACCGCATTCTAATCCCCCATTGCTACTAACTGCTGGTTCCCAGGTATTCTATAAAGTATTTCCTCCACGTGATCGTATACCTCATCTACCTCTTCCTCTCTATGGATAGAGGTGGTAATATAAACTTGGATTATAACAAGGTTTGTTGGCTCTGCCTTCATCTCAGGGACTATTGACCTATCGCTCCCCTGTTCTGCATAGACTATTTTTCAACCAAGTTCCCCGTGAATCACGTATGAAACCCCACACTGGCGCTCATCCCCTCCATTGCATATCACTCTATAGTCATCGCTCCAATGGTCTTTATATCTTCTCATCTAACTTCGCCAATACCCATTATGGTTACAACCAACTACCTCCATTTCTTTCTTTCTATTAATTAACTTGTCCGCTCTTAGCATTGAACATAGAAACTAGAAAGAATTAATTTCATGGCAGGTACAAAAAGCTCTTTTTATTCCTTAATGGTCTTTCAAGAGTTCTGAACGCCTAATTAAAAAAATAGTCCACTGCCTAGCTGTGCTTACGCCTGATTCTGAACGCCTAATTCAATAAAATATAGTAAATTATGTTAACAATATTTTTAGAATTTAATAGCTATTTCATAACTATTTCCAAAATCACAGCAATTATAAATTTGATTACATAAATCTCGCAGCAGCTGCAATATCCTCTGAAACCGTATAAAAAGTGAACTTATAATGATCGATGCCTATACGCAGAGAGAATAAGATAATAGAATTAATCGACTTTAAAAGCTTTTTTTAGCTATCCTCTGAATGTTTCGCAAAATATAATTTTGCTCTTCAATTTTAACTCTGCATCATACGCTGAAGGGAATAAAAAGATTTTTATAAGGATTAGGTTTTTGTTCCAATAAAAATGCATAAATCAAACTGCTAAGTTCGCTTCTTCGTCTCTTGTTTCAAAGGAATTCAATTCTTATCGCCTTAACGTGATGCAAAGACTAAAGGGTAACTTATTCAGAAAATAGGAGAGACGAAAAGTGAAATAAAAAACTATTTATAATACCGTCACTGCAATACATCACTCTTTTTATCGATGATAGATGCCAGAGAGTAAAAACATTAATTTTGAAGCTAAGATGCATTTTGTTATTTCTCATTATCCGGTTTTACTTCCTCATAATGCTAGGAATCAAAGAAATTGATACTTTAAAGGCATTAAATGATTGGAATAATCATAATCAGTCTTAATATTATCTATTACAGAATCATGTAGGAGCTGCTTCAGTAGTTCTGGGAAATATATTTTCTCCTCCTCCACTCTTTTACGAAGCTATCGATCCTGAGAAATATTGTTTTTAAGAAATGACTAGAAGTTTTAGAAAGAAGAATTATCCGATTCTTCAAAAATGCTGCCATATCACAGCTTTGTTTTTAAGTTACTGCAGATGTGTTTTCTGAAGCATATTATAACACTCTAATCGTCATAACTTACCCCTCCTCTTCCCACCACTTGAAGTCATCTTGGCCCCTGTTCCCATATTTTCCAGAAAATATCGCCGTAATTAAAAGTATTTGGTGTTGTCCGTTACTTTATATAGATAAATCTAATATTGTTATATTGTTTATATTTAATTGTAGAACGACAATCGTAATCAATTAAACAATTTCAAGCTCGATTAGGAGCACATTTGTATGCAGTTTGGAAAAAGTTGTCTGGGATTGTCAATGCACGAGCCGAAAATATCTGTTACAATTATTGTATTAACTTAACAAAATGGTCATTTAATGATTCTTTTATACTATCTTGTCTGTTTTGTATTGTAATTCAATTGTAAACAGATGATATAATCATACCGTTCATGTACGTTGTTCATAATAAGCTACGGCTAACGTGGTTTTTGCAGCATAAACTGTATCAGCAGTTTTGTTGCACATGAACCTTCCAATCTGAATATTTTAAGCATAAGGCTATTTTATGAAGGTTAAAAGTCATGCGCAAATGATAGCCCTACCAAGAAGATATCGCCGAGTAGCAAGCAAAGCAAAGGACGCAGTCAACGAGGTCAAATTCCCTTCGGCATTTTTCTGAGGCAATAGCTTTTATGAGGTACTAAATGTTGTATCCTATTGTAGAGAGTTTAACTGCCACACTTTCACGTGCCATGCCAGGAGATTTTTTTTTACGCATAAGTGATAGAATCGCGACTGAGGAGGTTCGTGGGCTCAATGGCCTCTCGTTGTCTCTGTCCAGCGACTGAGACATCTCTGGGCGGCCTCCGTTCAGTGACCGCTCGTCACTTCGCTTTCCTTTCCCTAATTTTTGAGCTCTAATACGACAAGACGACTGCTGAGCTTATATATGTTGGATAGGGTTGAAAATGCTTCCCACACGGATTTGAGTTAGATTGCGGGAGTATATCTTGCATTTATGACCTAATCGCTCTAAGTAATGATGGTAATGAGGTGAACTTTGCATCAATGGAACATATGCGCAACATCGATTATATCTATTCAGCCTACGTCGTTATTTAAAATTATACCTTTAAATGTTTTTCTGCAACTAAATGGTTATGTTCTCTTCTTCTGAATGTAATTCCATTAATTCATTTGGAACACAGTAGTAGCTGTTATACACTTGGAGGTAAAAAACATTATCTTATATTACCGTCTGTATTACTTAATTATTACCTTATGTTACCGTCTGTAACTAAAGGCGAACTATGGCGTGCGAGAAAGACTTGAAATACCAGCATCTACAACTAAAATTGATATGTAAATGAAGCAAATACTTTTGTTTCAACCCGCAGCGTGAATACACTTCTAACGTGGAATAAAATACTTAGGCTCAATGGATTGTAAAAAAGTATCTATCTGTGCTTCATTATCACAAATTGATCTGATTAACACTACCTACGCAAAGCTTTTATTGCGTAAAAGTCTTACTCTGGCACAAAAAGATCAACATATCAATATAACAATCAATATATGTGACAAATGAAACGTTTGTAGATTTTGATATTTAACTCCCATTGAAACGCATCACCGTACTTGAGCACACAAAAACGATGTGCGATGGTTAAAACCTTTTAAAACCTATCAGTAGGGAGCATATTGTGGGTGTGCAAAAATTTCAGCCAAATGTTTTGTGTGAAGTTAATAAATTCGTACAAATTCATACAAGTATTTGATAACGTAAGCCTACAACCGCAGAGTAATTAAAAGCCAAACAATATGAATATTTAACCCGTGTTGAAAATCGACGAACTTGTCAGCAAAGATGGATGCCATTTTCAATATTCTTTTGTAGTCTGGCGACAGTGAACAGATAAGTTATGAAGTGTGCTACGTTGTTCACAGGGTGTATTAAACGAGTGAAAGGAAAGTGCGATGTTTTTTCATGCAAAATGATTACCGCACTATTGCAAAAGGATGGCAACCATTGATTATGCAATGTATTCCCAAGGATAGTGATTATGAAAAAAAGGGTTACTTGCAATGTGAACCTAAAAGTCCCGCGCTTACAGTCTGACTTCCTCTCTTTGCATTCGAAAACCTCAAGGGAAAGAGACGGAAGCCTACCCAATCAAGTGAAGTGGAAGTGGAAGGTATTTTCCGTGACTCGGAGGGGGATATTTTCGGGGGGGGGGGGAAGGAGGGGAGAGGAAAGGCAAAGGTGGTCCAGGAGAAGGGGGTTTGACGCGGGGCGGCGCCTGGATGCTCTGGCATTGCGAGCTGAACAAAACAAACGGGAAATAAGTCGACAGAGTGGGCGAGGAACGAGCAAGGGCGGGAAATGGAAAAAATCAAGATGCGTGTTCTGTTTGCTCCTACTCGCATGATGGAATTTGGGAAGAGTGCGAAAAGGGGCGAAAACAATGGGAAACACATTCGGGAGTTTTTTCATTCCTTTGCCACATCGAGAGAGCATGCAAACAAATACTGAGATTGACTTAGCGAGAACGCCTCACACCCACTCGTTGATGGAAATTTTCTATGTAAAAGGCTACGCATACTTACGCATGATTCTTTTGTAAGGCCTTATGATTTAGATGTGCGCCAATAGATGACAAGCAACCTTCCATACACTCCCTTAACTAATTGATAGATGGCACAGGTGTATGCATTTTTCAATTCACATGTCTCTCAAGGGAAACTGCGCAATAACAGCTCCGCCCTCTTCACCAAAAATATTGTATGCAAAGAATTATTTGATGTTTAGATTTTATGTATTGTATACCATAGCTCTCGATGAGTTTTTGTAAAAAGTAAAGAAAGTTAATTTCTGCTTAAGTTTTGATTTATTTATTACTTGTTGGTTATTTCGCTTATATTTTAGGATTTCCTTGCATGCTCTCAAATAATTTGAAATAACGCTCTACTGTTACATTGCTGGGGACTAGTTTGCCAGCTACAAGTCATCGCTGAAATGGCGGAATTTGCCCACGGTAGTGATATGAAACAGCAAGCTTTTTATCAATTGTTTCCCTTTAATCATTTCTTCCATGCTCTTGCTTCTTGGCGTGGTTTGAAATAAATCTTCTCATATGAAGCCCGTTTCAAAGTTATTCGAAAACGACCGGTGAAAATTAATTTTTCTAGCCCCTTCATGATTTTGCTTGCCAACCTCGGGTTTGAATCCCGTCTGAGAAGGATTTTCATGGTTGTGTGGAATCACCTATGTAATAATAAATGGGAGGTGTCTAATCCGAAGATTTTTCAAATAGTGCGGAAATATATTTTAACTATTATTATAAATGCACAAAAAATTGGAGCACATGTGAAATATTCTTGGGAAAATAAGATATTTAGTTGATGTTCTCTTATATATACTGGTAAACATTATGCGATGGAAAACGGCCGAAAATCGAAGCACCCTACCATGACCATTTGTGCTACATAAAAATGTGTTTGTGTCCTACTGATGGCAACTGTCGTAAAATTTAACTTCTATTGGTTAAAATATTTATTTCTTCCTCTCAGGTGGGTCACATTAGGCCACGATTCATTATCCCTTCCCACTCCGGCCCACTCGATCGGGTGGTTTCGGTGGCTTTAATTTTTTTCCTGCCGAAGCCAGCTATATTCTCCGCGGTAATACGGACTGCAGCAGTCTACTATCCTTTAATCTACTACATATTACTCCGCGAGCCTCCGCATGGGCGTGTGGCGGGGGATGGTAGGTCACCAGCCGTGTAAAGATGTAAAATCTTTGGAGGTGAAATGGTGACATATACTATGGGAGTGTATTTCGAGGAGATCAGTTTTTATTGTGGTCGCTTATTATTCGCGAAAAGAACGAGTTTTTGTGCCTCTCTGTTAGGCAGAGTATCTCTCTTATTTTATCGCATCTATCAGAGCTAGAAATGTAGTGATGGGTGATGATAATATTCTCTGTGTCGCTCTGAAACACATTAGGTCTGAATATCTCAAGCAGCCTAAGCCTAGCGTGAAGTCTCCGAGTCTCTAAGGGGCTCCCACTTTAATCCCTCTAACAGTCGTGTAACACTATATATTCGTTCGTAGCAGTTTTTAACGAAGCGTGCTGATTTTCTTTGTATTTGTGAATTTTAGTGGTTAAATCTTTGTGACCAGGGTCCCAAATGCTCGCGGCGTATTCGAGGTTTGGCCTAACCAGAGAGAAGTAGCATCTCTCTTTGACTTTTTCATCCGAGGACTTTCCTGTTATACGCTTTATAAATATTAGTTTCATTATTGCTGTGCCGCATATGTTTTGTATGTAAGTTCCCCGCGATATATCTGAAGTTAAGGTAATTTCAAGATATTTTACTGTATTTGAAGATTTTATACTTACTCCACCCACGGTGTAGGCACGGCTTTTGTGTAGTAGTCGAGCGTGTTCCGCTGGTCATGCTCTTCCCTAAAACTAGAGGCCAAAAATCTAGAAGAAGATAGTGAAATTATAAAATTGCAAGAAAATATCTTAGGGTGAAAAAAGTCATTTACCTTAACTCGTATCGATCTTGAGACATTTCCTCCGCACTCCGCAAGACGGTAAAAGTTGTTTTAAGGGAGACACCTTTACACCTAGAAGTAAATGAATTTACTTACAGATTTTGAGAAAAATATCTCGTCTTTTCAATAATAGAAAATCGTAGCTACTTTTTACACTACTTTTCCATATGTTTGCCAAAAGTGGAAGCAGTTTTCATCGTCAATGGTACTTGTAAACACTCCATAAATCTTTATTTAAAAATGAGGAATTCTAGGTCTCGTTGAAAATTAAACAGCGTAATCTATTTGTTTTCTCAAATAAAAGCATTCAATCACCGCAGTTCTTTTAAAGTATCGGAAACATGTCTCCTGTCATATTAGCAGTATAAAAGTTGTTTTGCAACATTAATTTTACATTTTCTTCCTGCTTTTGAATGATTTTAAATTTGAAAACAAAATGAAATAAAAAATGGTATATATTGTGGCTAGTTAAAAATCTCGCTTGTTATCTTTTTACCTAGAAATCAATAAATTCGGTTTCATTTTTAATAAAAATATTTCACCGTTCTATTAACATAAAGAATCAATCCCTTACCTCATAACTTTCCGAGATATTTGCCAAAAAATACCAGCCGTTTTTTATGAGAAATGGTACGTTTATGCACCCCAGAGAGACATTACATTAAAGATGAGGCATTTTCTACGCTAAGATTTCGTCAAAAAATCAAAAGAGTATAGTTTGTGTGATTACTCATCTATTTTTGAAAATTTATCATGTTGTCACCGCAGTAAATTCTTTGGAGTTACAATAAACCATCCATTTTAATCGATTTTAAAACGTAGCGCGTGAAAAAAATGAGTCAAGTTAAAGACTTGTTTAGATATTTTCATTTGACTACTTCAATTTCTGTCATATAAAACTAAATTATTGCAGCATTAATAATGCAATATTTAATTCGTGTGTCTCACAGTTGGTGAAATTTTAACGTATACATCGAATATGGTCTATATTATGATTAGGGAACTATCTCGCTCGTACCACCTTAACGATCGTAGCGAAATCGCAGAGACTATGAATTGTCCGCTCATTCTCTATTTCAGTGAATGGCCGGAGTAGGCGGCGGCATCTGGTTTTATCTGCCTCTCTACCACGCCCACTTTCAGAACAAGTTTCCCAACAACTGGAGAGTTAGAGGATTGTCTAAAAAACGATACTTCTCTGCCGCGCGTGCAAAAAAAGTCGAGGTCACAAATTGCACTTAGGTCGGACGGGGTCCTGGGAGACGAACGAAGGTGAGGGAGTCCTCCTTTGGATGGAAAAGCAGAACCAGAACATTGGAATGACCATCCCCCCCACCTCTCCTTGTCTATCTCGATTTCGTCAGGGAATAAAGTCTTCACCCTTTTCTTCCGCCTCTCCCTCTTATCCACCGCCCCTTCCACCATACATACACACAGTTCGCTCCCTCCCGTCTCCACCGGAAGCATCTCTGAAATCTCAATCCAGCCCTCCCCTTTCCCTTCTCTCCTTCCCGTCTCCATGGATACGACCAATCATCACCTCAGCCTCACGTCGAGAGGGAAAACTCAATCGATCATTCATGCCTATCTTAACATCGCCCATATCCTTTTTATATCCACACTTGGTTAGTTTCTCCCATCTACCCCCGACGCCATTCTTTTCCCTTCTTTTACTTCCCTCTTCCTTTCGCTCCAAAGCCATCTCCTCCCACCCTTCACCGCTCAACTCATCCCTCTGCATCCCTTCTCCCGCACTCAATCTCACGTGGACCACCCCGACATGTGTGCCTACTCCTACCCATCCCATACCTATCCTCGTCTTTGACGTTCCCCAGCCACTCCTCTTAAAACTATCCGCGTCGCCCTGGAAACAGAAGTGGCTCCCAAACTCAACGGCCAGCCCCGTCTCCGGTTTGCAATGAAATTCTCTCCGAATACTCTCTCCTATTCGATAATCGGATCCTCACCTCCATCACCACTTCTCTTACCAGGGGAGCCGCCATGATTTCTCAGGTTTCAGAATCGCCGAAGCCTTCTTGGAGTTTTGACCGACCCGTGTGACCTCCTAACGTATATATATGGTCTGAAATTCCAAGCCATATGGCACCACACTTCACACGATTCTACGTATGGTTACATTTTAAACAATTCCATCATGTTAATTTATTTACTAGTTGAAAATCCTGCATTAACTGACTAGAATATTGGAAAAACAGCCAAAAAGTGTAGAACAAAGCAAGTCTTACTAATATATAAAAATCTAATGGTGTCTGTCTGCTACTCAATAATTCATAAACCACTGAATCGAATGAAACAGAATTTGACCGGAAGACACTTGATATATCTGATTCACGCACAGGCTGTAGAACAAGGGCCTTGAGGCCATAGAAAGCCCTCAAGTGGGCCCTTTTTTCGCCAAAAATTGGCCCTGGAAGATAATTCTTACCTGTAGTATAAACAAATTAAATATACCTATATTGAATGTACAACAATCATGGGGTCGTAAGTCACGCTGGGGCCCCAGAAGGCCTAAGGTTCCAAAAGAATGCTTTCTTAAAAGCCTCGTAAGTTTGAACGAGTGAACAGATTGTAGTGAAATTTTCTCACATGGGATCAGTAAAACTTTTTTAAGGAAATTGGGACTATAAGGAAGGCCTCTGGGCCGCAAGGGCAGCGTATTGGGCCATCTGGTGTCTCATGTGTTTGAAAAACTCAAGGCTACACATTATGATTCAACTGCAGTGGTTTCTCTTTTTGCATATTTTAATTAGTTTTACTAAAGATAGAAGGCTATAGTTTTCGTCATTAGATGGATAAATAATTGCAGGTTCTTATTTTTTATTAAATTTTCTTATACGAATGAAATTTCCCTAGAACTCGCATTTTTTAATGTCAAAATCATGAATTTTACTTCTGTCAACAATAGGATATTTCCTTGGTAACCGTGGAATTAGCAGATTTAGAAGGGAAATGGGACCTTTACAATGGCGGCTGGGTTTTATATCTAGAATAGATATTACAGTGGAAATCTAGGCGGTATACTGAAATGTTGCTGATTAAGATATTTTCAGGGATATTTTTGCCTAAAATTTGCAAAATTCATTTCAAGTGGACTAATTTCAGTTGGACCCATTTAAAACAGGAGAATTCCACGATGTTATATTAATGCGAATAACCTGTGGAATGTAAGTGGCATGTAGTTTAATTTCTATATGTTACTAGATGTTATGTTATGATTTGCCTAGAAAAAACACACCAAAAAAATACAGCAATTTGTTTGCGAGTGAGTGAGAAAACAGTCCTTAACATCATTGAAGAAAGGAGAGAAAGTCCCGATAGTGAGGAGTCATCTCCAAAAAAAGTCACGGAAGGTCTTGCATTGGGCTTGACGAGTTTACCCAAAGAGTTATTCAACGAAAAGTACATTTGTTGTATCCTACTATTAGAAAAATACAGGATGAATTGAAACGAGACTGGGCGGTTTTTTTCTGAAGTTAGCACAATTACAATGCTGAGATAGCTGAAAAGGCTGAGATTCTCTTTCCGAAAATTAAAAAATAAGCCGGTGCTATTGGAAAGTCCACTGGTGGCTGATCAACGACAAATTTTCCTTCGAATAATTAAAAAATTACGAGCGTCACCCTGGAAGGTATTTTACTGCGATGAAACTTGGGGTGACCCTATCCATACAGTTAATACGCATGACAGGAGAAATTCAACGACGGGAGAAGAGGAACAGGCTACGACCATGGAATAATTCAAGAGGTAAAGAGTTGCTACTTTTTTCACAATAAACTTCATAGAATAATGGAGAATTTTCCGATGATATATTTCGTGTTATTAACATGTATGAGGATTCAATCAATACTTATCAATGTTACAGATAAATGCGTAAAGACGGGTTTATGTTCGTCTTTATGATTGATTGACGAGAAAGTGGGATCTATTGAATACACCATCAGTTTTTAAAGCTCGATGGAAAATGACTCAGTCGCAGTACTCGCTCGTCCAGATATCCATTTGAGTTGAGAACGCAAGAAGTGGCAACGCAGAAATCGTTCACTCCTGCATATTTTCAGAATTATCTAGTATAATTCATGCTACGCATAAATCATGTATTTTCGGATCTTATGAAAATTACGAATAAATTAATAAGTTTTTCCTTGGTTTTAATTTTTTTGATTCCATGCAAATTGTAGGATAATGTTTAAACATTTTCTTCCATTAACAACAAAATATGTGTAATAAAAATTTCTGCTTGCCATTTTTTGTTTTCTTAATAACTCTCACAACTTTTGGTAGAAAGTCAATGCTGTAGATTACGTAGTTGTTACTAGGCTGAGTTTCAAAGTTCACGAAGTTGATAAGACTGCTAAATTTAGGGTGTGCGGTGTCGATTATTGCATTAACATGTCTCCATTTTTGGTTATATCATATAATAAAAATAATGCTGGTGTTAAAATAAAATTATCTTTAATGTGGTGTATAAAATATTGCACTAAAATTTACACAAATCTAGATATAAATTCTCAAAGTACAGCGGCACATTATTTTGACGCCGACAGCGGGTCCTTCGGTCGTGGCGAATGAGGGCGTAGTCCAATTTTTGAGGTTTAATAGCTCGGTTGTTTGTGAACTGCCCATGACCAAATTTATTTCTAAGGTAAGAAAAAGACCAAAGTATCAAACGAGAATAAAAATTTAAATTTAAAAATGGCTGTATTTTTATTGGCAAAATTTAAACAATTTAGTTTAAAACAATGTCAATAAAGTTCAAATTATTTACCAAAATGATCACACACTGTTGCTTTACATATTTTTTCAAACAAAATAAGACGTCAACCATTTCTCTAGCTATTTCCGTTAGGAGATATAGCGAAAAGAAAAAAGGTCTAGGCCCAATATGGTCGAAACCTTGATCGTCTCTAGATCTGCCAAATAATTTTTTTACAAAAACGCTTCTACACTTTTTCATAAAATGCTAGAGGGAACCCACACAAAATTTTGGCTTGAATCGGTGACACCAAGGGTCAACTCACTACTGATCTGACGTGGAATGACCCACATATTTATATATCAATGATTTCTTTGCATACAGCATTGTAGGTGAAGCATGTGAAGCTATTACAACGCAGTTTTCCTTTTGATACTTGTATTTTTTTAATGCATAAGGCCGCGCTATTATGTCAGTTTTCGGAGAAAATCAATGGAAAATCGATAAATATTAACACAGTTAGTTTGTTTCTGATAGTTATATTGATACAAATAGGAATTTTCTTTTCACTCGTTACCTGAAATTTAACATTCATTTTTCCATGAATAAAATTTTGACGTAAGTATTGGAAACGGAAGATGGCTTCGAAAATTGAAATGAGTTCTCTCATCTGTGCCTAAGATCTGTGTAGTGATTTTTAAATCCACATACACTGCCCGCCGCGGGACACAATGAATTATAAGGTCATTTGATTTCACCAGACACCACATTTTGTATCCGAATGGAATAGATTTGCATTTTACAAATTGCTTCGTACCATGCCTACCATACATATGAATTTTAATAAAATATAACCTACCAATCATCTTGAGAGGCAAAACTTTAGTATTACTGTTAGGTAATTCAAATGTTGGGTGTATTTTATATAGCCTGTTGGAAAATACAAACTTTGTGGTGTCCGTCAAATGCAAGCAACGGAGAATATTGTTGATTCTATTTTGCCTATTGGATTTAAAATAATTATATTAAGGTTAAAAAAACCAATTATTAATCATAGATACCATTCACCACATCTTTTACAAATTGGACAAATAGTAGTCGGTCATAAATCCTTCAAGACGTTAGAATCTGATATTTGAATCAATGCAAAAATTAGTACTGCTGAGTACCACGAGCAACTATTGTTGCATCAAAAGTTTGTCGATCGATAAAAATAAACTTAAACAGAATTCTGAATTTTTTTCCTCAACAGCCCTAATATTTAATGGCCATTTTAGCATTTGTTAATCAAGTATAGGCTCAGCAGAGTAAATGGTATATACTTCCGAGCAAAAAGGAATCTCTGATGCCCAACAAACGGTAGTTGACCCTGACAAAGTCAAAGTGCCAGGGTACCGTTACCTCTAAACCAAGACTCTTTATAAATATAGTCAAGCTAGAAGAAGAAATAAGCTTAAATATTACATCATTATCTCAATTTTACAGGCTATCTGGAAGGAGCAGGAAATTTTTATTCACAATGCAACTTAAGTTGCTCGCGGGCTTTAATGGGTTTTCTTTTCCAGCCACTAAGAACTAACATCCAAAAAAATGCAGCATTTATTTATTTCGACTGATTTTGTTAATCAATGTAGAAGTAATCACTGTATCATAAAGCTTTATTCCCCTTATTTCTCCAAATAAGCGTAAATTAGCAAAGAGTAATTCCGTATTGGCATTTAAATATAGGTAAGGCCCATTTTCAAATTAGTTCGCATCGGAAAAACACGCAATATACGAAAATTATGCTAAAGAGTTGTTGTATGGAAATTTAGTAGTCTTACAACTTTTTTCTGTTTGCTCTTCTTGAGATATCATTTTCTCAGTATAAGAGATTCTGGCCCGGTTGGATGTGTCAATCGCAGGTTGTAGATATGCTCCCCTGCAATTGGACATGTCATTTGCGCATCCATTTGCCATTACATAAGTTGTGATTTAGTTAAGTACACAAAACCTAGGTTTAAAAACCATTGGGAGAGTATATATAAATAAAATTGTTTTTTTAAAGCTTGGAAATTTCACTAGCTGAATAGAAAAAAATTAGCGGATGACAATGATTTTAACGGTTAAATACTTCAAATAAAAGAAAAAATTACGGAAGTGATTTGTAATATGTTAAACGGATGTGATTATATTTTTCATAAGTCATGTGATTATATCTCATGTGGATGAGCGTTTACTCACGTTGGTTACCCTTACACTGAAAGTTGTACACGAAATGTATTCAAAATTAAACCCTAAGTGTAATTCATTGACCAATATGACTATTTTTCACTCATCGAAAATCATCAGGAAAACAAACTGACTGAAACTGATATAGGGATCTGATAAGGAGGCTGATGCGTTGATCTAGTCATAACTCTATCAATCCTGGTGTAAGTATGAATTGTGATTTTTATTAGAGGGTCTTTGAGGAACTATCTTTGATACACCTCGATGCAATCTCGGCTATATCCCTCTCTGTTTGCATTACACCCGGGAAATCAGTTTGATTTAGAAACTCTCGTGGTTAGAAAACAAAGAAAATTTGGTTTCCACAGAAATGTCTACCGACCTCATGGCGGTATTCCTTTTAAAAGCCAGTCCCTCCCGCTCTCACTAAACCTCTTTTTTTACCTTTTGACTCAATTTCCTCCTTCAGCCTCCTCTCTCACTAGATCTCCATTTCCTTCATTCCCCATATCCTTTGCTCCAACCCCTTTCATGCCCCATCCCCTCACCCCCCTCCATCCCTTTCCACCCTCTTGCACCCTCACTCGCTACTTTCATTGCTCCAATCTCCTTTTTTTTACATTCTTTCCCTCTTAACCCCCTCATTCTCCCTCCTCCGTCCAGAGATCACTTTTCACCGCTGCCTTTTTTCGGGAAAGCGCTCCTTACGGACGGGTAGGGGATGCATGGTCGGTGCCCGTTGCATCGTTCCCCCCGCCCTTCCCCGCTCTCTCTCTTCCACCAGACCCACCTCTCCTTATGTCGGGAGCACCACTCTGGCCACCGCTGCCGTCCGCCTGCTCCACTCTTCACGCTCCGATCGCCCGGATCCCAAGTGGCAGCGGGGATAAAAAGGGAACGTTCCGGACGCAGCACCGTCCACTCCTTTCTTCCCTCCACGATTGGCTTGCCATTCGGCGCTCCAAAGCTGGGGAATGCACTCAGTCCCCTAGTGACGACGAACGGCTTCTTTCAGTATTCTTTATCTTCACCTTTCTTATTACACAACGCAATCTGTGGGTAATTAACCACAAACCTGTGGATAGAATAGAAGTGAATAGAATAAGTGACTTCCTACCTCATGGAATAAATGCATTAGACGGAAAGATACAGTACCGGTACCACTATATTAGTAAAACATTATAAAGAGTTCCCCAAGTAATAGTGATGGCCCAAACCTTTCCTTTTTTCTAAAATTGTCAATTCGTTTTAAAATTAAAAGCTAAATCTGGTCATTGGCCAATAACTATCACAGGAACAACAAATAGTGATTTTGAAGCTTTTTTTGTTTCTCACTAACGAAAGGAAATTACGGGATCTCGTGTGAGGAATTGAATGTAATTTAAAAAAATATATACTTTAGAAACATTTACTCAGCATGACATCAGAGGACCCGATAAAACCGTTTTTATTAAAGTGAAGTTCAAGACTCATTTGGGAAAAGAATAAAGATTAAATTACAATATTACGTCCGGATCCGGAGACCGGATTCCATCTAGCAGATTGAGATAAGATGAAGGAGAATGTACGGAAGGTAAACGTTGCTCATAATAGCTCTCATTCATGGTACATATTGGTCTCCAGGTTAAATTATTTATTACATGGAGTAAAAAGCATATTCACGTATGCTTTAATAAGCGACTAAAAAAATTCAAAAGAAGTTGTACAACTAAGGACGTGACTAAGATGAGAACCACCCTAGTCTGATAGGCCACGTAGAATTGGATCGGAAAAGTCGAGTCGCAAAAATTTGAGTTGGGCAAAAAGTAAATCATGATCTCACTATTGAAATTAAACTCTAAGAAAAATTAATAAACTGTACAAAAATTACCAAAATAATTACTTTTCACATGATTTTACGACGAGTCAAATGTCTTGCTGCTGATTATGTTTCATTAGGTGACACTGCTTTCATCCTCAGGACGTTGGCTGCGAGGGATAGCTGGCCACTCAAAAGGAGTGTTCTATCTTCTCTACGCTTCATTCACAGCCTCGAAGTGGGTAGACAAATACATCTTTAGATTAATAATACATGAGTTCATCCTTATCACCTCGTTCTTTTACGGATAAGTATAGTTATAAAAGTTCTCGGTGATTAACCTATAAAAATGAATCTGCATTCATTAGGTATTTCATGCTTCTCTGTACTTGCATACCCATCATGCTTCCGTTAGCCTTAAACCTCATGCCTCATACTTGCCATTCTGTTCTTCAGACTCTTAATACTTCTTCTCTTTAGATTATATTATATGACATCCAGCTATGGCTTTCTCGGTCAACCATTTAGTAACACATTATTTATTTTTCTATCATGAATGTACTTTAAAAATGTCATCTTAGCGTGACTTGTTGTTTTTATCTGATACTTTATGCTTGAAAGTACTCTCTACTCATTAATTAAAGCAAAACTGTACCCTGGTATATCATGTTTGAATTTTGAGATTGTTTTCGCTTTGTATCCAGTCCCCCCCTCCCTTGTAACTACATCGCCTACCAGTGTGATTTGGCAGCGCCACAATGTACGTGTTAAGCCCGTACGGACGTAAATTCCCTAAGCGAGTTAGACCAGAGGGCAATTAATCCATCGGTACATACATCGCTGGTGTGGTGTAGGGGTATCACTTCCAGCCTGGATGGTGCCGCACCACTAAGCACCGCACCCTCTGCCCCCGGCATCGCCCCGAGAACTTCCTTTGTGAGAGAGCGTCTTCAACCGCCCTAATATATCCCATCCTTGCCTTTTCGAGGCCGCGCCAATGCCATCTTAACTGCCTCCTAGGAGATGAAGAAGGAAGCCAGAGTTAAGAACGGTCAGTCTGACCACCGTTCGCTACCCTCTTCCATTTCCTCTCTTTTTCCCTTCTCAACCATCTTCTCAGTTAGTCGCCGTGATTCCTACGGGAAATAAGAGCTGTGTTCGATACTCTCGATGTTCTTGGGCGCTCCTCGAGAGAAACCTCGCCAGCAAGTAGGATGGGTCACCAAGATCTGAAAAAGAAAGAATCTGAAGAGATTAAATACATGACGCCCCATTCGAGCGAAAGAAGGTTTTTACTATGAGTCTTCCATTTACTCAAGTGCTCTAATCACTTCGCAGTACAACGTCACACTTTCCTTACATTCGTCAAAAAGACCGGGCTTAAAATTGCTCTAAAAACTTCCGCTGTTTTCTTTTTTATCGGTAATTTTCGGGTTTTCCCCGCGTTGAACCATTTTAATGGATCGTGCTTACTTGGCAGTGCATTTAAAAAGAGATCGGGAGCGAAGTTCATATGCGATAAGCAACAAAAGAATATCCTATATTACATCCCTGATCGTTTTCAAGTTTGTTAGTTTTAAACCAAAAAGAAAAAAAGCATATTATAAATTTTTGATTACTCTGTGCCATAAAGCTGATGATTTCAAATAATTTCATGAATGAATCGACCAATTTTCCCGAAAACATTCGGCTGCAAAAATAGAATGCTATGATAAGATTAAATAAAGCTCACCCAGCGCATATCGTCGTTCAACGTCTTTCGGGTGCGATAAAGTGTTCCAATTTGCGTTTACTTTAACATCTTGAATGGAAAACTTCCTCAGTCACAGTTATAGCTTAATTGAGATTGCCATCGGGTCCAAGGAGCGAGTGACAACGGCACTACGATATAGAACAATTTCAATATTATATCTTATTAAAAAAGAGTGAAAATGAAGCGAAGTATCATATCGTAAATGCTGATGAGTTGACATTTTTTGAGCAGTTCCTGCAGTACACTCACCATTTGAGAATGCTATCTTAATACGTATACCTATATTAACAATGGTCCTCCAATTTCCCGTCGGAAAATGTCTTTATGTAATGTCAGTTTTCCCTTCCTTCATTTTATTCTGTAATACTTTCTTCAACCTTCTGCCTCAGTACATTAATCTCGATCAATAATGTCTTCAACTTACCAAATTATATATATCAATTGTTCATCAACGTCTACCGCTTTATTCGAATGTCTGCTACCAACCACATTTCTAATTCCACCATTACTTTATCTTACCAACTTCCTCACTTGCCTTCCGGGCCACGAATCTTTTCCATTATCCTTCCACCATCACTCATCAAAGGCCTACTGTGAAGTACTTGGATGATTGCTCTGTTTCAATGGTAAACTCTAGCAAATTTCAGGAATGAATTAAAAGATACACTCAGGTTGGGAAGGGAATAGTTAATATTAGAAACTGCGGGCTATTTAGGAAAAGCAAATGTTGATTTATAAAAATACTGTTGAAGGTAGAACTGAAGGTCTATAGCATTTAAGACGATTGTTTGGTACTCATTCCTGTTGATAAAATGAGTGCTTGTTGAAATAGGTAGCTAATAATTACTCAGAATATTGGATAAATGTTAGGTAAATGCAATAAGTCAATAAAAATTTTCTTAAAATGAAATTTAAAAAGTCAATAAAGTTGGTTCCAATTAATTACTTAATTGTAACTGCAGCTTGTAACATTTCCACATTATTCTCCAGTTCAGAAGTTATCATGTCCTAAGACAGGATTTATCAATCAGGAGGTACGAGATAACATTTTATTGTTTTGTTTATACTGGAGAAACCTGTTTTAGTTGGCTTTATACAACTTCCAATTTGTTGTGATATTTTTCTTTTCCAAATGATCGTTTGCTAATATGTAATTAAAATTCATTATTCATATTTGCCTTGGTCATCTTTGCTCTTATTTTTATATATAACTTATTGTTTCGAGATGTGAGAAATATTTCTTTAAATGGTGCGATGTAAATTAAAAGTTTTTAGGGTTCGGGGTATAAATAAGTGCGAGAACCAATGTCAAACAAAGCGTGGGTTATGCACAAGCGTTTCCATTCTTCGAGATAGTCCCGATGTTGACTCGAAATCGCGTTATCCCTCTCTCTTTTCTTCTCACTTTCTTGTTCTCCCATTTCTTGTTCTCCTCTCCTGGCTTTCTTTTTCTATTTCTTCGTTCTCTCCACTTTCTTTTGTTTACTTCTTCATCGCCCTGTACTCCTTCCCTCTCCATCCTCCTCCAAGAGCCCTTTTCTCTCCTTTGTCTCGGAGCTACTTTTATTGCCAAGTAATCCGATTCCGCTTCGGTCCGCTTGTCCTAGCGATGCGTGAACAGCAAATGAGCCACACGTGTAATGAGTGGCCTCGCCTCTGGTGAAAATTCTCCCTTCGGCCCAAAAACAGTCCTGTCCCTACGAGATTTCATCCCCCAATTTCCCGCCACTACCATCTTATGCCAGATCGAAATAAACAAGCTCAAATGAAGTTTTTGCTCCTAACTTACTCTTTATGTAAGTTATGTACTCCTTGAGGCATCTTTTTCTAAATAAGAAATATCTAGTATAAAATGAAGTGCAGTAAAAGGTGAATTAGTGCAACATTATCATAAAGTTCCCTAAAAAGGGGTGTAGGCACCCCTTGGGGATACCAGAAAGCATCCCAGGGGATGGGAGTAGAAAATTTGGTTTTTGTTTATATTTAGGGTAAGTTTTTGCATGTTTAATTACAACTTTGAAATTCTTGGGTTCTTTATTTGGTTATCAAAGTTCTCTTATTTTAAATGTGATTCCTTTTCCAATTCAAAGATCGGAAGCAGGTATTCAGGGATTAAAAAAATTCATTCATAAACAAGCAGCGGACAGACAAATATAAAAGTTACAAAAAGCATTAACTTAGCAAATTTTGGAGCAATTAATCCGTTGTCAGGACTAAACGTCAACGTAAAATATGACTAAAGCAAAAAATCTGAAAAAAACATTCTTACCAACAAGATATATCCCCCGAGGCTGGAGATTTCCCCGAGCCGCTCCGAGGGCTAGGGCACCAAGGCACCAATGGGAGCCGCCGCGTGTGGAGGCAGAGCGCGCACAACATGATTAATCCATTGAGTGGAATTAGAGCGAGGGTTGCAACACACCCCTTTGGTCGGTCCCTTAAGAAAGGCACCGCCTTCACCTCCCTCGCTCCTCTTTCACTCGCACAGAATTGAGGGGTAAAAGCATCCCCCGGACGGACAGCTTGTCCGAGCGGGCCATTTCCAACTACCCCTCTGTTCCTTCTCGCCTTCATCTCCTTCTTTATACCGCTCTTACATTTACAAATCCACTTCTATTCGCTTCCTCTTTGAGATCCTCCTCCTCCTAAGGTTCCTCGGGGCGCTGAGACTGGAATGCGTTTTCGAGCGCACAAAAGTGGATGGAGTGATAATCGTAAATCATTGAGGGCACAAATTTCTAACTTTTTAAGCATCTTAAAAAAAATATTTTCTCACAGGCTTTCGAAGCAATTTATATTATCTCTATGGACCGTTTTCGGGTTTTCTGCTGCGTAGAGTAATTATAGGGTGTGATTTAGTATTAGAGTGATAAGTTGAAAATAAATTATCGAACCACATTTCGCATAATTACATCTCATGCGTTGGAAGTAGCCCTACACGTAGTGACATATACAATGCAAGAACTATTTTTAAAAACTGTCTTCTTAATTAAAGGTTTTTATTGACCAGAGATTACGACGCGGAAATAAAATTTTAAGCATAAATCGAATGCACGTATGCGTTTTTTACTCGGCATTATAATTTAATAGTTTTTATTTTCATTCGTCTTATTTTGAAATATAAATCACGTGCCACAAGACTACGCGTTAAAGAAGCATTGAATTGACGAGAAACTAATTCGGTAACATGCAACTTTTTTCTCTTTTATGAATACATTTTATTAAAAAAGCACGATTACAAATTACACGCAAATCTGTACATAGAGATATGGTGGGTTCAGTGGAGGATCTCGGGTAAGGGATCACTATTCTCATTATTTGAGCATCGTATCAAAATTGCGGGTATATTTAAAGGTTTATCAATACAATGGAATTATAATTACTCTTTTTCATAATTATAAGGTTACATGGACGAGTTTTAGTGTGCCACTGTCTGTCGGAAAACACTTCTTACGTTTGAATTCCCTCTTTCATTTCTCACTCACACCTTTTCAATCATCAAAGACTTATTTTAAGTTAATAAAGTGGCAATAACCGATAGAGATCTTTGCATTAGAATGCTTTTTCCGTTATCCTGTAGTCATCTGTCAAAACAGATGATTAAAGGCTAATAGTGTTCATCTCCTGTTAATTTGTTTAGCAAGCTTGATGCGAGAGTGACTGCTCGAGAGATGGCAAATGACTCATATTGAATTAGTTTCAGTATTATAAAAAATCAACTACGGAACATGGAATAACATATGGGCAATGAATAACTTAGAAAATACCTGAGTAAGTTACCGAATACATAAAGTGTGTTCAGCAGATAAAATTCTACCTTAAAGTTTTCTTAACAAAAAGTGAAGAAAATATAAAAATGATGTAACGTAGAAAAGAGATTGCGATAGCGACATTCCTTATATTTTGTTCAAAAATAAAGAAAGCCTATCCATCCATTTTAGAAAATCTTGCTATGAAGAAGATAAATATAAGTGATGTAATTTATTTTTGGAAAATTATGATATTTGGATTCAGAAAACTGTTCGTAAGCATGTAGTAAAATTAACGAAGGACTGCAATAAATGTATTTACTTTTCAACTGGTTTTACATGAGTGAATCAAGATGTACCCGCATTATAAATGCACGACAATGTTCCAAAACATTGATTTTTGTTGTGTGCTCAACATTTCATGATGTTGTTGTTTTGAATCATTTGAATTGCGCAAATTAAAAAAATATATTCTGGTAAAGGTATTAATATTTATTGTAATATGAAATATTATTATATTAAGAAATGTTTGTTTCCACTAACTAATATTTAAGAAAACAAAATTCTGTAACTTTCGAATCTATGTAAACCCAAAACATTTTACTTCGTACCTACCTACAAATGAATTCATTATTAAAACAACTAAATAGACGGGTGGATAATTTGAAAAGAATATACGAGGATTAGTTTTTTGAGTATTCCACCGGTAAAAGTAGGTTTTAATGAAAGCCAGAGAATCTCCTCCTGGTATTCACTACTTGCAGATTCTTATCTACCTCTAGTATTTCCTTTTTTGCCTATGCATACGATCGACCCTTCTTTATCCCGTCCATGAAACCTATTCTCCTTCTTCCTCTTCCCTGCTTGCCCAATATATTTCCCTCTATCACACTATTGAGCAACCCATCGTTCCTTATTACACCCTCCAGCAACCTACCCCGCCTATCCCGGATTTCATTAAGAAGTTTCTTTACCTCGCCCACTTACTAAGCACTTCCTCGTTCGTCTTACATTTTTCCCACTTTACCCTCTCCATTCTTCTCAATTTTCACTTCTCAAATGACTGCAGCCTATTTACATCCTACTTCTAAGGGCCCACGTTTCTGCCCCATGCAATGCTACGCTCCATATCAAGCTGTATAAGGCTCTTCTCAACATCCTTACCCAAGGCCCCCGTCAGCTCCTTTCTATTACTGAACGCCTCCTTAGCTATAGCTATTCTCCTCTAGACGTCTTTCCTACCGTGCCAAGTTTCTTTTACCGTACTGTCTAAGTTATAAAAATGCTTTACTTCATCAGATTATGTCATCCAACTTTTATGACCAGCATTGCATTTTTGTCCTAAAGAATCTAATTACTACCTATTGTTTTCTTATGAATTATCCATACCTATAATTTTCTGCACTGCATTTCTTAAGATTCTACCAAAGCTTTTAGTCTCTTCGAAGGTCAACTAACCAACGTCTGACTGCCCGGAAATCGAACTGACTTTATCAGCTGCCCTCCTACCTTGATTCCAACCTCCAGTTCTTCTCATGCATGTCTTACCATTTCCTCAACATTAAAGTTAAATTGCAAAGGCGACAACGGGAACCTTTATCTTACCCCGCGACCTCTAGTTGCCCACTCAGATTCACCATTAGCCACCATCACCTCTGCCCTATGCACCTTGCGTAAGTTATCGATTAGTCTCTTGTATCGCAAATATCGCGAGCTATCGTTATTTAGCCGTGTATCTGAATTGGTCTTTCCCAATTCACTCTGTCAAACGCCTTTTCTATATCAACATAGCATGCGAAAACATCCTGTTTATACTTTATATTGCTTTCTGAAAGTATTCTCATCACCAAAATTGCATCCCGAAGTGACCTTCCTTTCCGGAACGCAAACTGGTCATCGCCTAAATAGCAATTGGCCATATTATCAAACCATTTCTTGATTATTCTAAGTAAAATTTTGGCTGCGAGAGAAATCAAACTGATTGTTCTATAGTCCTCGTATTTTGATGCTTTCTTCTTCTTCATGATAGGAATCAGCACTGTTTTCACGTAGCCCCATACTCCATCCTTATAGATTCTGCGAATAAGTTCAAAAAAGCTTGCCTAGCTTTATTTCCTAAATTCTCTACCCACTCCGAAGGTATACTCCTACAGTTTTTCTTGCCTTCATCTGTTTTAATGCTCTGTCTACATTACGGTCGATTATCATTGGCCCGTGGTTATGCTCATCTGGTGTTCCCTCATCCTCAGTATTTAAATTTGTTGGTCTGTTGTCGCTGTCATGTGTATTAATTTTCATTTTTCTGGGTAGTTGATAGCTGGGTAGGACATCCATCCCAGCTTCCCAAAGGTGTTTTTTCCGTGGTACTATCACCGCTATCAAGGGGCTACGTTTCGTCTGGCTCCTACCCTTCTACCTATCTAGCCCTACCGTAAGCAATATTAACTCCTCCCGCCAGTCTAGCTCAAGGGGGCAATAGAATGCACAATCCCTTCCACCACGTCTAGGTGGTCCTCAGGAAGAGGGACGAGATAAACTGTAAATGTAATTATTCCATTGCCATTAACTGAAGCCATTGACTGAAGCTGTAGCATTATTTTTCAAACATTTTCTTTAATTTGTTGTTCCACGTCAATCATGTTTAGTGGTTATTGTTGTGCAACAACAAAATTGATATTTTCATTGCATTACAAGAGCAGCATATACCATAAAGCTAAACGCCTCAAGCCAAATGACCTTAAATTGCCTCCAAACGGACAATGCATTGATTTAAACATTATTTATAATTTCATAATTAATATTGTCTACTTTAATTTGAAGGTTTCATTGAAGGCCTGGATAAAATTTTCTAAATATAATTTAATCAGTTGTCCTGAAATTTTACCTCTCTATTTTAATCACTATTCATTTCTATATTTAAAGTCCAGCAAAAAGTCTGTTGTTTTTTTATTTGTATATATTTTATTTGTATTGTTAAACCACATCAAAATCTTTATAAAAATTACTTTCGGGTAGGATATCATCTAAACCCAATTTATATTACATTTTTAGCACTCGCGGAAGCCCCAAAATTCTGTATGGCGCTCGTAAATAAATTAGATTTGGCCAAACAAAGGAATAATGGATCTAATCACTTTGAGATAGCATAAAGGGACTTAAGGGACTCCGTAAGAATCCAGCCCTCCTGAGTATGCTTACAGCAAGATAAGCAAAACTTCGAGTTTTAAAGTTGACAACACGCTGACAAGATTTTTCATAGATGAAAGAAACTAAGAATCTTCACGATTGAACAAAATTTGTGCTTTCATTTCATAAGAACAGCTTATTCTAAAACAGTCATACGCCCTAGGCAAAGTGGCTCTTCCTTGCTTCCAAACGGACTATGCATTTAAGACCTTTATGAAAATAAGAGGAGAATCGTAGCGAGTAGAATTCAGGGCTTCTTTTCTTTGACAAGAGCGCTGGGATATTGGAGGGGAAGAGGCGAGCGGGCTGTTTAAGGGGTAAAGAGAGGGAGAAGGAAAGCGAGTGAGAAATATGGCCTTTGAAGGGGATTGCGACCTTTTATTGGCTGATAATTTCTGGGTTTCTGCGGAGGATAAACGGGATCTGGTCCGTGTGGAAATCTGGAAGGAAAGGGGGTGAAAGAGGAAGGGAAATTGGAGCGTGGGGGGAAAGGAAATACAGCATTTGGGAATGAGAGTGGGTGGTGCGACAGGGGTTGAAAAGGTGGGGGGAGGGGGAAGGTTAAATTAAATTAGTCGGGGAGAGAGGGTGGGGAGGGGTGAGATGATAAGTGCTTGAGCGGAAAGATACTTTGGGGCAAGGGAGGAGAAATTAGAGTAGGGGGAGAACTAAGATTATAACGATCGAAGAAGGAGGCACAGGAAAAGGAAATGACGCCCTTGCCAGATAAACTTCAGGAAATGTGGGCCACCAACGGAAGTTTCATCGTTTACCTGTTTTACCATTCTTTGGGGTCTAGTTTTCATGATATTATTCTTTGACGATTTCAGACCAAGTGATTCCAATCGCCAAGAAATGGCATAGGTAGTGATGTGCAAATTAGGGATTTTCATTTCGAATCGAACCGAATCGAATCTCCCTAAAAATATTTCGAATCGAATCGAAACGAATTTTTAAAAATATTGGTAGCGAATCAAATCACCCTAAAAATTCGTTTGCGAATAAAACAAAAGCTTATGCAGAAGTAAAGTAATAATGATTTTCACTGTTTCAGGGCCTTACATTGGCTTATACAGCAATACAGTGGCACAAAGAATAGCAAGGGATAACGTGTGGTCATTTAAATTTTCATTTCACCTGAGGAAAACATCCTCCAAACTGACAGGCGCGCAATTCAGGAACGAGTACCATGTTTGAATGTATGTAACGATTCGAAGACGAATTTATCTGATTCGAATATTACGAATCATTTGCTTTCGAAGCATCCCTATTCGCAGGCGAATCGAATCGAAATAAGCCAAATTCGAGTCGAGTCGAATCGATTTTGAAGCATTTGCACAGCTCTAGACATAGGTGATATTCAAGTTAATTTTTTGCATTAATCTAGAGTTTTTAATTGAAACAGAATAACGTAACAAGTAAACCACCGGAAAAGTGGGTCGCCAAAAAAGTTTCGTCTATTTCCTGTTTTACCCTTTTTTGTTGTCTAGTTTTCTCAATATTATGACACCCAGTGATTCAAACCGCCAAGAAATACACAGGTTGTATTAACAGTCCTTTTTATTAATGAAAATATAGAAATCTTTTAAATAACTGATGTTTTTATCGGTGCTTGGCAAGATGAAGGCTCATCCTGAGACGTTCCGAGATACCTACACATCTTAATAAAATTACTGCCCATTGGTGAAAATTATATCTTTCTTCAGTTTCAAGCAAGTAAGTGAACTTTCAATATCAATAATTGGTAATCAATCATATATTTTCAACTATGAAATTGTAAAAATGAATAATTACTTGTGCCATACAGCTTCTTGGCGGTCTATTAACAGCCAGGAGCGAATTTTTCTTCACTACTTCTAGTGTTCCTGGTATTAAGTTGTTTTCTTTGATTATATTTGAACATGAGGCTCAATCCTCTTTACAGCGGAATTTTAGCTAAATCGTCATATTGTCTGCGTCTGCAATTGGTGCGCGTGTGAGAATTCCGATCGATGGGTTTTGCTGCAATTTTCTCGTATTCGCACTGGAATAGTGACCATGTTACAAAATCAGAAATTATACAATTATTCACCTATTTTACTCTAGTAAATGCATTATATATATACAGAGCTTGGATATATGGTGAAGAACTGATAAATATCTGAATAAGGCGTGGATAATGAAAAGATAACGATCATTTGCTAAATGTAGAGTGTGGGGTATACAACATGATTTCGACATAATAACTGCACACGAGAGATAAAACTAAAACTTTTCTAAGAATCATGCAACTTGCTGAATGATTAAAATAAACGTTAAGCCTGCTAGAGATTGAATAGTCAAAGTCTACACTAGTTGAAGGTCGACTTTTTATTCCGAAAGTCGACTATTTTGAGGTCAACTTTTTTTTTCAAAGCCGATTAAAAGTCGACTTATGTCGTTGGTGGTTTTCGACAATACTTTATGGAATTTGCTAAACATTTTAAATGAATAGGATAAACTTTGTTTTTCCACAATGAATTTAATGACTTACGACCATGGTTGCGACGAATAACCTCATCATCAGGTGAAGCTACATTTTGGAGCAACAACTTATATACTAGAGAGAGTGGGGAGGGGACTGTAGAGGTGTGGGGGAGGAAGGTGGAGGGTAGAAGGGAGGGTAAGGGTGGGTGAGTAGGGTTGGGTTGGGGCTTCCCAAGAGGGTGAGCCAAGGGTCTGGAATGTGGGGATAAGAGGTAGGCTGAGCTAACGCCTCCCAAGCTATCTGCGGTGGTGAAGAGTTGGTGAAGATTGAAGTGTTAGGAATAAGGTGAAAACCGAGGGTGCGAAGGAAGGGGGATAATGGAAGAGGGAGAGGTTGAGGAGGGGAGAGCAGGAAGCATGCAATAGAACATTAACAATTTCACAATGTGCATTCACAGATTTCAAAATCAACTAATGTCATCAACTTTTGACTTTTGTACGAGAGTGAATTCGATTTTCCGAATAATTTATTGACGTTTTTCACTATGTACATTTGGTGTTAAACATACGAAAAGCACTTGTAAAACACAGCCTTATTTGTAAGAAGCATAAACATGGCTATAAGGAGGGAAAGTTTCATTTATTTTAGAAGTTTTAAATATCTCAGGGAGGCGTGCGATTATGCCAGTTACCTATAGGTTGCAATAATTTAAAGAAGGCTTGTTTATATAATCAGCTATGTAGTTCGTAGAATTTTTGATTTCCTTAGAAAATCATGAAAAAATCGAAACATATGTCATATTATTTTTTTATAAGTTCTTTGTCGTGTGTCGCAACACTGTAGGAAAATATTGAGTTACAAAGACCTCAGCACTCGTTACCAGAGATAATCAAACTAATTCAAGATCTATGAACTACCTCCTTTCCAACAAAGAAAACACTTACGCTTAGTTTTGTCCGGAAATTTCGGCCTTTAATTGTGAATATAGGCGCCAACTCGGTGCAGTGGTTGGCCGGGAATGTATTCAATAAAGAAAAGTAGCTACTAATGTAAACTAACTTAAAAGTAAAACTAATGTTCTAATGATGGGAATCGTCCGGGTCACTTCATTTTCATTGTATATTGAGCTAGCTAGTAGTCCACAGTAGAGACAAGATGAGTAGAACAAGATGGACGAAGGCATATAGCCGACGTTTTTATTCTCAGTAGCTATGAGGCGTATAATCACTTTCATCACTCTTTCACGTTCATTGCGTGAAGGTATTCCGCTGGCAAGTGTAGGCTTGTTTTTGTGTTTCGACGTCGGTATATGGTTTTCTGTCTCAATCGTATGGGATATGACGTTGAAAATTATGCAAATATTGCTATTTGGGAATATATTAGAACACTGAAGGACGGCAAAGTAAATAACACGATTTATATTTGGGAATTTATTACAAGGGAAGCACTAAAACTCACATTACTCAGTCGAAGACTAAGCGCAAGATTGTGCCTGAAATTTAGAATACCAGCAGCGGCAAATAGAGAACTTGTCTGATCTGCGAGGGTCTCTTTCAAGCAGACCAAGAGAAAGGAAATGATTCGGATCCACGAGAGCCTTTTATTTCTCTTATTATTATTAATAGTTTCCTTTCAGCCATTCGTGGGCTGAGATTTCTCAACAATTATTAGTCTTTCCTCGTACGCCAGTCCATCTTTTGGCTTGCTCGTACCAGTCTGTCGTTTGGCTTGCTAGTGCTCTTCCCCGAGAATACTCCGTTTTTTTTCATGTTCTCATCGATTATGTCCTTCATATCCGCAATTATTCTTCTGAATATTTCAGTGTCCTTTGTCTACTGCCCTATTACACACTTTTATAAATCCCGTTACACTTTTATACATCCTTCTGTTCGCCTAGAAGGTAAGAGTAGTAAACGAAAACCGTGCTGTAGTGCGAAACCCATCCAGCTGTGGTAGAGAATCAAGTCAGTACTTCGTAATCCCCTACAATATGGTCATGAAGCACCACCCAATCTTTGCAACATTGGTAAAATATGAAAGACTCTTTTTCGTAGTGGGGATACATTTAAGAAAGATAGGGCTCGCCTGAGGGGAATGCGGATATTCCACGGCTCTATTTCTCTTCGGCTGTGAGAAGAGTAGGCAATGTTTTCATTTTTTCAATAAACTTTTGTTTGGCTTTTAAACAATTTTGTTCGTCACCGCATTTGTTTTCTCTTTTTTATTTTAAACATGACTGGGTGTGAGCTACATGTTTCGACTCTTGTATATGCGTTGTGTTTTTATAATTAAATTATTGCTCCACGTACAATTTTTACGCTGTTTACGTTGCCCTTCAACACTTTAGTCACAGCACAATAGTAACATGATGAACTTTAATTAAACGTCATATACTAACATAGTTTCGTTTTTCTTTTGCTATATTTAAGCGTATTAGCTCAATGTTTTGGAACTTGAACTCAATTGGGAAAATGTCGACGAAAGTAAACTTTTTGTGCAGAATAGTCGACTTTCAATTTTAAAGCGTCTAAAGTCGAAGTCCAAAGTCGATTTTTCGGAACGGTTCCAATCCCTAAAACTGGTAGTTCCAAAATTCAGTTCAGCCACGGGCCCTTGTCTTGAAGCAAAAGTTTCTCGGCGAGCCCCAATGGATAATGAATGTTTCTTTCTATCTATGCCCAATAAGCAATGTTACACTCAATTTTTGTACAAAAGTATGAATGAAAATGTACACATATCGATTAAGTAACATTTAATAAAGATACATACATACATACATACCAATCACGCCGTTCCCTTCCGGGGTAGGCAGAGTCACTAAGTTTCACTCATATATACATATCTGTACACCTAACTCTGCTTCAATAATTTTCACCATACTGACCTATCCTGATTATCCTCTTTCGCCTCATTTACCCCCGTAGACTGCTTCATACACGTCCTTGCAAACCTATCCTTGCAAACCACTTTCACCTCATTTAACCCCATACACTACTTCATACACGCCCTCCTGTTTTTAAGACTCCTATTCCTCCTCCTTAGAATTTCCTCAACCACATTCAACTACAGCATGATCGATAATTCGGCAATTTATATTTTTGATTCTTGTTATCTGGATAATCACCTTAGACGAAGCCTCTGAGAATCACTCTCACAGCACCAAGAACTCTGCAGAGCACAACAGGAGAAACGCTGCTTTAAACCAAGTATTTCGAATATTACCTGCCGGACTAATGACACTACATTTTCAATTAGGGAAGTTTAATTGAGATTTTTTCCTTTGTCATAACGTAGACCATATTCGAATTTTATTCATTAAAATCAGCAGATGCAAGAAACCTAAAGTGAATATCGTTACACTAACGGTGCAAAACACATTCATATGACTGAAATTCTTGGTAGTTAAATTAATATATCTTCACCGGTGTTTTACCCGTTTAATTTTTTTCACTCGGTGCGTTTGAAAATCCTTCAAAATGGGAGGTTATTTATGATTCTCATAACATTTACTGCGATGTGATTGAGTGATATATTTATTAAAATAGTTGAATAAACTTAATAACTACACCCTTTTATATTAATGGCATGATACAGGAGCTAAAAAAATCCTCATTTTCTAAATTAAGACCCTCAGGAGCGCATACGCTTACCAAAACGCATCTAAAACGGCTGGTACATTATGGAAAATTTCTCAGAAAGTATTGGGGTTAGGGGTTAGATAGATATTTATTGCTCATATGCTTTTAATACACATAAAATACGATTACAAAAAATATAAAAAATTGAAATTTTGCATGTAACCTTAGTTAGCTCTAAAGGTTTCCCTGTTTGGAGCTACCATCAAAAAACATTGGTGCAGGAATGTGATGCAAAATATATGACAATACTTTTAGTTTTTGAGAATAATTATGTAGTAATTGTGATAAGATTTATGAAAAACAAAAAGAAAAATAAATATTTCATGTGCCAATAGAAATATTATGCATATAAATGTTGTATATTATCAATGGCGAATAATTATAAAAAAATATTATTATTGCATCAAAAGTAGTTTACGTTAGTATTTTGGTATCTTTGGAAGGTATTCTCCATCGTTGAACCCAGTAAGGGAATATTATTTTAATGAGACCAAACCATTAATTTATTGGGAAAATGATATCCCGCTCAAACTACCTAAAATGTTCCAAAGAGAAAGGAATTGCAGAGGTATTGGGTTCATGCATATGAAAAGTAATCACGGATAAATAATGCAACAGAAAATAAAAATGTTAAATGCGTCCTTTCAGCAGAATAAAGATCCCTCACAGAAATACGTTTCGAATCCGAGCGGGAAACTTTCGATCTTCCGAGAAATAAATTAAGTAGTAAATCCTCTACTCCTCTTTTCTTTCAGTTCTGAGGAAGGAAAAGATCAAAATTGTACAAAAATGCAATTTGACTTTTTTTTGCGGAGAGAGTTGATTAAGTGTGGTTTGACTGTTCAATTTTTTTCCAAAATCGCGTTTCTCTTTCGCGAATGATAAACTTTAAGCAGGAGAGTGTTTTTGTCTCCGAGTTTGCCTTCCAATTCCTTCGATTACACTTAAGGGCCGTATCCGTCCGATTGGAAGTTTTTCGTTCGAGTTTCACCGCGTTCGGTGTCTTTGGTTTTATGTTCGGCAAGGAGCGGAAACCGTGTCGTTGCCCCAGAAACTTCATGAAGTGTCATTTTTTCCGAAACTTTTGACGCTCGAATTAAACTTTAATTTTTATTCTGAGATTTTCACTTTCCACCACAGCTATTTTCCAAACGGCATCCATTTTAATGCATGGATTCTTTAAAACATTATTCGGCGAGGTTCTTTTAGTCTCCATTTAAAATAATAACTCAGGAACTTTCTATAGTCTTGAGAGTTTAAAAGAAGTTCCTTCCAATCCTCATTAAATTTGCCGAAAAATGCTAAAAGGTAATGACTTTGTGCTTGGAATCTCCAGAATTATATGTTTTAGAATACGGTTTTATATTGATTGACGTAAAATATTGAAAAGTTTTAGAGAATAAAAAATAGTGACTGTAAACTCCTCTCAAGCTCTCTTCCAGGTCAAACCCCTCATCACTGCGGATGTATCTGTGCTTCCCTAAGTCATCCTCTTCAACCCTGGAAAATATAGCCTGCTTGTCCATTGAAATGTCTGCATCGGTTTTGTGTTTGACCCGATGCGGGGGAAAGACGATTTATTTATTTATGTTATGAAAGTTTAATGATACGTAGAAATCTTGAACACCCAAGAAATTTCCAGAAGGATAGCAATAGATTGCAGTAATTAACATGGAAAAGAGGGGTGGACGTGCCGACGAGTTTTTCATTGTTTAGATGGCTTGCAACGAGTAACCACGCTGAGCTAGGAATTGGACGGGGGCATTGTGTCGATTGCCAGCCACGAGTAACCACGCTAATCCGAATATTGGAGGACGATTATCGACCGAATGTTTTTTTTACTGAGTGTTTTGTGGGAGTTAATAGTGAGGGGGAACAGCATTGACAGGTGGCCGGTCGCGAGAGTTAGCAGGGACCACGGGGTGTCGCCACGACGCACGAGGTGCCGTTTAGTACAGCTGAGAGGGTCTGGATGCGTCAAAGAAGAGTAGGTAAATGCACGTAGCCTTGCACGTTGCATTCATAACAAGTAGGGATTGCTGGTTGTAAAGATGTTTGGTGGACTGATCGTTTAACCTGAAAGACTGGGATTTGTGGTTGTTCATATTTCTTGAGGGGTTTTGTTTTATGTGACTCTCCGCTTTGTGTGGAGGTGATGGGCATAGTGTGTCGCAGGGTAGTTCATAAATGTTGGTATCCCATGCAAAGGGCGTTTATTTTTTTTGTTTTTGGGTAATTTAGAGTGTTGTTTTTTGGTGTGTGGTAAAATACTGAGAAGTGAAACAAGGAGCAGGTTTCATTGTTAATTGTACTATGTTATGTACCGTGTAATGCAATAAATTGATATCTGTGGGATAGTGTCCAGTAAAAGAGTACGTGTCACTCCATTTACTTTTCATTACAATGGTGATTTAAAAATGACCGTTGCCCGTTGAAATGTCCATCGTTTACTTGATTTCAAGTGTGGGTGATTTCTAATTAATTTTAATTTAACAGGTATATTAAATAAAACAAACAAGATAAGATGAAAATTATAATGCACGTGGATAAAACTACGAATTAATGCTTCTCGAAGATTCATGCTAAGAAGAACACGATTATTGTTTCAGAAATATCAGGAAGATAGAAACACCATTTAACCAGGGCAGCCAAAACTTGCGCAAGTGGAAGAATTTTTATAGAATTATCACGAAAAAGAAGAGCGCTTAATAAATTTTTGCAGAGAGTTTTTTTACACCACCCTAGGTTTCGCCAACTTTTGCCATTATCAAGGCAATTAAGCTTTATCAATTACCTTGATAATGGCAAAACTTGCCGAAACCTACGTTGGTGTAATAAACTAAGTGTGGAACTTTACAAGGCTTGCCTCTTTTTTGTGATAACGTTATAAAGCATTCATTTCCTAAATTTGTCGCCAGAAACTTAAAACTTTATCGTGGAATAATTTTGCTGCCTTGAAAGCAGGATCATCAGTGATAGAAGAAGAAAGCAAGGTGTTGTGAGCAGGACAGAACAAACAAAGATGGCATCCCAACGGTTGAGGTGTCTTCTAAAGGCTAGTACAAAAATAAAGAAGCCAGTTAAAACCTATTAAACCTTGTTAAAATATATTTGGAGCTAGATTGAAATGACCTTGATATATATAAATAAAATATGCGGAGATGAAGGTATTGAAAGAAATGAAGACGTTCCGTTCTCGAAGAATGATGAGGATTTGATGGATGGAGAAGATCTACGAAAAGTGGAAGGGAAAAATGCATGAGAGAGACTTTGAGAAGAAGAAAAAGAGAGACACTCATTGGGTGCAGTTTTCGCTGCTAGCATGGTTTTCTTCCAGGAGGTTCATGCCTAACTAATCTTAGTATCCTGCATAAACACATTACTTCCGCTCTTGAACGTAACTCCCAACTAGATGTATTTTACCTTGATTTTTCCAAGGCCTTTGATTCCTTTAACCACAACCTGCTTATTTACAAACTCAAGCACCGTTACAATGTTGACGATGCTCTACTATCTGTGATTGCCGATTTCTTGTACTCGCGTGTACTTTTCAACATGTACTAATTGACGGATCATCATCCGAGTATCTACCCGTCTCGTCTGGGGTACCACAGGGCAGTGTTTTGGTCCCTTGCTGTCTGCCCTCTACGTGGATGACTTAATAGATTGTGTCATCCCAAATGACTGCAATATTTTGTTATACGCCGATGATTATAAAATTTTTAAGTGTGTTGACGATGCTACCCAACAAATGTGAGCTCACATTTGTTGACCACATAAGAGTAATATCCCGAAAGGCAATGGTTGTGGTTGGCCTCCTTTATCGGCTTACGGATGTAAGCGACCCTCTCGCCTTGCTAACTGTTCTCTTCGGCCGTATCCTCTCTATCCTAGAATACTGTTCCCTCATTTGGTCAACCACCTGCCCCTCTACATTGAAACTCCTCAACCGCCCCATCAATTTTTCCTAGCTGTTCTTCGTCAACGTAACCCTCCTCTCAGGAGTTTATCCCTCGAAGAAGTTCTTTTCGCCCTTGGCATTCGCGACCTTCGTCAACGCCGCTTGATTGCAGACATGAAACTATTGTATAATGTGTTTAGTGGTTCTTTTCGGAATAATGACCTTCTCTCATATTTCTCAATCCGAGTGCCCCCTCGTTCCACCCGTAACACCAACCCCGTACACGTGCCGAAATTCCGTCTCTCTGTATCCCAACGCTCTCTTTTCTACAGGCTACCATCAGTTTTCAATTCCCTTGCAGCGAAAACTCCCTCCCTCGAGCTTTTCTCTTCACCTCCCATTTTAAACTCCGTTGTTTTGTAAATACACCTTGTTCCCTTTGTACCTTTATGTTAATTTTTTGTGTGACTTGTTTTTGTTGATTCTGTTAATATTCATGTATTATATCAACCAATGTATAAGGCCATTGTGCTGTTTTGGGGGTTATAATGAATAAATAAATAAATAAATAATAAATAAATAATAATACAACAGCTCATTGATAAGCATAATGCAAGGGGAATGGAACGGGAGCTACCAGGGAAGAATTACAGAAGGAGAAGGATGGAATGCATACGACAAATTATGAAGCGAAGTCAAACGAAATAATCATAAATAATCAAACGGTTTTCTGTCGGGAGATTTGAGTGGATGGCTGAAGCAAACACTCTTTGAATTAATGACAATTGACAATAAATGGAAAAAATTCACAATGCCTAAGGTAGGGATTTTTGTAGAGTTTCTTTCTTCTGTTTTATTTTTGTACGGTTTTCTTTCTATACGGTACGGTGCTATACGGCATATTTCTATACTCTTTGAATTAATGATTAATGACGATAAATACAACAAATGCACAATGCCTAAGATAGGGATATTTGTATGGTTTCTTTCCTCTGTTTTATTTCTATACGGTCCGCTATTCACAGTCAATTAAATTCTATCCATAAAACCCATAATCCAGAGAACAAACGATTTTCGCTTGCAAAGGGTCGGGTGGTTCTGATTTTTGATATTTTGTTTGGATTTACACTGAGAAAAAATTAAATCTACTTTTTTTTTAATGGAATTCATTTTCTGCAATTTAGGTGTAGACACAGCTCTCTACTTTTAATGATTACTGGGAAATGGTTTTTCACAAACGTGACTATTTTTGGCATATCTAAAAAATATCAAATTTGTGATGTTGTTTAAAAAATATCTAAAAACTGCTAGAGCTACGTGGAAGTTAATGATAAAATGTTTTAATACGAAACCCAAACAGTATTTTGAAAAAATTAGAACAGAATCAGAATCGACATTTAGCATCTGGCCACTTATTTTTTGCTTTATTTCCTGTACCAAATTTCAAGCATTTTTATGTTGAAAACCTTCCATACTTTTCCACTCTGGAAAATAAAGTTCCCACGGACCTAAGGAACCAAGCCGTTGGGGGAATGAATGGTGTGGGATGGGTGCGGAGAGAGGGAGGTGAGGAAGTGAGGGAATAAACACGAAGGGGAGGGGCCGGAGATAAGACTTCACCTATCTTTTCTTTTGGGAATGAAGGAGTGCTCCTCGGAGAGATCGAGGAATGTGGACACGTATGCGTTGCTTTCCTACATCTGGGCGGAGGGTTGCGAACTCTTGGCGCGGGTCGAAGGCGAAATGGGATGTCCACCGACCGCATTCCCTTTCCTTTCTTAAGACAAGGCGTGGCCTTCCAGCGATAGACGAGGCCTCCTGACTCGGCAAAAAAAGACCCGAAGGAATTTAGAAGTGCAGACTAAAAGGGACGATTGGGTGATGTACGGACGTAATGGCCTCCTGAGATCGCCGTGTAATGGGCGTGCTCACCTGTAGATGTCATCCCGATCGCCCTGCGCCCCAGAGTTATGTACACACGGAGAAGTTAAATTGGTCGCTCCGCATTTGAACTGTATTTGGTCTGTATTCATTTGAAGTGTATAGTACAGGGTTTCGGTTCCAAGGGAGTACTACTAGAGCAGTAATTATTATACATAAACACTAAGGATGAGTCAAATCCAAATGTCGATTCTCGATTCCACCGATTCTCAGGGTTAGAATCTGTATCAAGAATCGATCGCCTAAAGACGATTCCGATTCCATCGATTCCAGATAAATAAATATTAAAATCAAATTTCATTTATCACATCATATTTGTCTCAGCAATTTTGGGTGAAGGCTAACAATTTGTACTTTTTATCTACCTCAATAAGCTGATGATATATTTGCTATTTGTTAATAAATATACTTTTTGAGCGACTTAATTGTCTTTGTTATTTTATTTCAGCCAATACTTGAATTTAAATAATGGTCGTTCGCTACCGGTAAATCTATAACGCGCCTGTTGTTAGGAATAGGAATCGATGGAATCGGAATCGAGACTTGGGAATCGATTTGAAAGAATAGGAATCGAAAAAAATCGACTCATCCCTAATAAATATATGTTAATCCATGTTAATCCATGTTAAACCGATCGACAATGTATATTCATAAATCCATGTTTGTAAGATATTCTTATTTTTCTGAAGAAGCTAGCAGAAGTGATGGTGAAAGCACGCGCTGAATAAAAATTTAAACAGCATAACTGAAGTACGATATTTTAGCAATCGATATTGCTATAACTATGCAAATCATGTTATTACTGCTTGTCTTACTATTCCCACGTATTATTCGCATTCTCCTAAGACATAAAGCTTGAAATACGAAACATATGTTACAATATGAAGAAATCGTAAATGTAAGTGAAAGCCAAGGTTAATAAACTCAAATGCATGTGCTTTGATCTTCCAGGTAATCTTCGAGAGGGAGAAAAAGTAAAGAAACTCGAGCAAAGCACACGTGTTCACGAGATCAGACACTGTTTCTCCCTATGGATGTTCACCTGAACAATCGAAATGCATGCATTTGAGTCTATTTACCTTGATTTTATGTACATCTACATACTACCCCGCGAGCCGCCGCAACGTGAGTGGCAGGGGGTGGTAGGTCACCAGCCGTGTGAAGATGTAACATTTTTGGAGGGTGACATGTACTTTGGGAGTGTATATAGTGGAGCTCAGTTTTTATTGTGGTCGCTCATTGTGCGCGGAAAGAACGAGTTTTTTACCTATCTGTTCGGCAGAGTATCTCTCTTATTTTATCGCATCTGGCAGATCTAGAAATGTAGTGAGGAGTATAATAGAGGAGAGTAGAATAATATTCTCTGTGTCGCTCTGAAAAATATCAGTTCTGAATTTCTCAAGCAGCCTAAGCCTAGCGTGCAGCCTCCGAGTCTCTAGGGACTCCCACCTTAATCCCTCTAACAATCGTGTAACACTATATGTTCGTTCGTTGCCGTTTTAAACGAAGCGTGCTGCTTTTCTTTGTATTTTGTTGATTTCACTAATATTTTGGATTTATTTTCCATTGAAATTGTTTTTAAATCTCTTTTTCATTAATTTACTAAACATATTTGCAATGATTTTGCGAAATGCATAAGCTTGAAATTAGACGGCAAGAAAAAATATGCTAAATATTATCAGTCATATCAGTCAATGACATGCACGCCAACCTTCATGGCAGAGTTACCAACACGTTGGTAACTCTGACTTGAAGGGGGATCCCTTCTATTAATTATTATGCGGAAATTTTTAAGAATAACGCCTAAAGTCGTCCTTTTTAGACTTACGTTCATTAAAAATAGCAATAATGTTCATCAAAGGTGTTTCGTGGTGCATGGAATGGGGTTTAGAACTAAATATCAGTAAATGCACCACAGTTCACGTCCTGTGAAAGTCATCACACAAAATCCATACCTACACCGTAGGTGGAGTAAACATAAAATCTTCAAATACAGTAAAATATCTTGGAATTACCTTAACTTCAGATATGTCATAGTGAACTGACATACAAAACATATGCGGCACAGCATTAAAGAAACTAGGTTTTATTAAGCATATAACAGGAAGGTCCTCGGATGAAAAAGTCAAACAGAGATGCTACTTCGCTCTGGTTAGACCACGCCTTGAATACGCCGTGAGCATTTGGGACCCTGGTCATAAAGATTTAACCAAAAAAATTACCCAATACAAAGAAAAGCAGCACGCTTCGTTAAAAACTGCAACAAACGAATATATTGTGTTACACAATTGTTAGAGGGATCAATGTGGGAACCCATAGAGACTCGAAGGCTGCATGCTGGGCTTAGGCTGCTTGAGATATTCAGAACTGCTATTTTTCAGAGCGACACAGAGAATATTATCATGACGCCTCACTACATTTCTAGGTCTGACAGATAGGATAAAATAAGAGACATACTCAGCCGAACAGATAGCTACAAAACTAGTTTTTTCAGCGCACAATAAGCGACCACAATAAAAAATTAGCTCCTCTAAATACACTCCCATAGTGTATGTCACAATTTCACTTCCAAAACGTTTACATCTTTACACGGCAGGTGACCTACCACCCGCTGCCTCACGCTCATATGGAGGCTCGCGGGGTAGTATGTAGATGTAGATAAAAAATAGAAATTTGGAGTTAATCTCATAACAGAGCTTTTTCTCTCAATGTTGACCCCAGCTTGGTACTGGCTGTCCAGGCCAGAACTACGGGGTCAATGAAGTTCCAGAGGCGGCGCGCTGCCTGTACTAGGCCGTGAGGAAAAGTTAAGCTGCTTTCGCTATATTGAGTGTCTGTAATTTACCATTAGTGCAATATACTCAAACACATTGATGTAAATGTCTCCTGTACATAAATTGAATTAGGTAGAAATCGGGATAATATCGATTGAGATGATAAACTGATGTATTTTTATCACCTGCTACCTATCTCGGGACGGGGAGAGGGCAGGGGTGCTCGCTATCTCCGTTGCTATTTTGACATGTATTGAGAGGGGAGGAATAAAGGTAGGAGGGAGTCTGATAGAGGCAGCGAGATTTGCTGATAGTTAGGCATTGGTGTTTCCGTCAGCCGATCGGTAACAGTAGATTATGAATGTGCTACAGGTGCAGTAGGAGAGGTATTGAATAGAGATAAACCACAAGAAGACGGAGGTGACGAGACTCTTCAGGAGCAAGAAGGCTGGGCTTACATAAGGGTAGGAGTGCACAAAATAGAGTAAGTCGAGCAATTGACGTATCCGGGCAGTATTTTGGAGGAAAATGATTTTATTGGTTGTTACATAAACGTAGAATTACCATGGCAAAAGAATCATTTTCAAAAAGGGAGAATAGTTTGGGAGATTTTTGAGTAGAGACGCTAAGAAAAGGATGGTGAAAACTATTGTATAGAGCGTGGAAATGTACGGGAAGGAGACCTGGTTTTTGCGAAGGGAGATTATCCGTTGTAAAGAGGAGTTTGAGGTGCGGGTTTGAAGAAGTATGGAGAGGGTAAGATGGGTAGCTTGAGAGACGAAAGAGGTGGTATTGGATATGGTTGGAGCTTGGGATAAAACATGTGATATAGGTTCGGAGTAGGCAGAAGAAATGGATGGAGGATATTTTTTAAAGAAGAGGGAAAGTTGAAGAGAGTAATAAAATGGAGAGCACTTGAGGTAAGAAGGAGATAGGAAATCGGAACGAAATAAGAAGACTGAGACGATACGAGGAATTATAGACGGATCTAATGTCAGATATCAAAAGGAGTAAAAACGGCTAAGGGTAATTACTGCCAAATACCTACCAATTAGCTCGTAGGATATTACCTCTCTCAAACAGAAAGAGGCATGTGGGGGTATTGAATAGCATATCGTCTGCTCTTGAGTGTCTAAGCTATAGATATTGTCTCCAATTTAACGAAAAGTTTCAAATATTTCACTTTAAAGTAGGAAACTAGTGTTTGTCGTTGGAATACACTTCCAATCTCACGTTAAGTTAGTGCGAGCGAGATAGATTTCTAATCATAATAGAGACCATAGTCGAATTATTCGTTTTAATTTCACCAATTGGGGGACACACAAATAAAATATTGCATTATTAATGGTGCAATAATATAACTGTTATACGACTGAAATTTTAAGTAATCGAATGAAAATATATAAATAAGTATTTACGTTCCTAAAGCAATATAAAGTATTATTTTTCTGGTACGTTTGATACTCCATTAAAAAGGAAAGTGTATTGTGGTTTAAGTGAATTTACTGCGGTTACAAAATGATTAATTTTCAAACAGTTGAGAAAAAACAGAAACTACGCACTGTTGATTTTTGAAGAGATCTAAGTGAGGAAATGCCTCATTTTTGATATAAGGTCTCTCTCGAGTGCATTCACGTGCCCTTTTACATGTAAAAGGGATGGTATTTTCTGGCAAATATCTCGGAAAGAAATGTGGTAAGGGCCTGAATTTTTGGTATTATTGGAAGGGTGATATATTCTTTAAAATGAGACCAAATTCATTGATTTTTAAGTAAAATGTTATTTAGCTCAAACTACCTTAACATACAGCACTCACTATTTTCTGGTGAGTCTCAATATGGCCGGAATGGTTACACCTGAAGTTTGTCGCCCCACCTCCGCAGAACCATATATTTTAAGAGAAGAACTTTCTTTGAACATGGTGGAACGAATTTCATCCACCTGGTCGAGGAGGAAGGAATCGCGGCATCGTCTCTCCTCTGCCGAGTGTTAATAATGCTCCATAAAATTTTGTCATAAGCGTTCCCTTCCGTGCTCCCTCAAGTGACTAACTGCACTTCACGTCATTAATTCCAGCAAAGGCAGGCGATGCTGTTTTTTAATTCACCGCGACAACTCGTGGTATTGGCTCTAGAGAATCGGCGCAGACTCCGTGGATAGGATGGAGCAAGGATTGGGAGAGAGGGTCAGGTGAGGTCAAGAGGAAAAAATTCCACGTTGCACCTAGAACTTTTGAGAGACGGTTTTCAAAAGCTATTAGAGGCTGCAAATTGTGGAGTCTAAGGACTGAAAAATTTTTTGGAATAATTCATGGAATCATGAAGTATGAAAGGATGGAACTTTGAATCCAGCCTGTGTTCAATCGCTTTTTTAATCATCACCAATCTAATAGAGTTTGTATTCGTTCTTGGGATATATGCATGTATCACTTTTTATATCACCTGTCAGGCTAATTTTCCCATTCCATTTTCAAACGGCTCTTTGATAAATGTCTCATGATAACGAGAAGGGAGGATTGTCAGGTATTCCACTCAAAGTCGTTCGATTCGATACATCCACAGCTTTATCAAAACGGGTATTGACAACTATTTTCACCACTCGGCCGCCATGTGCTTACTGAGCACCTCCCTTCATCATCGGTGTGAATGAATTCTCTAAATCTCTGGTTCTCTGAATGCCTTTTCTCAAATCAAAGCAAAACAGAGTACATATCCAAAGTAATTACACTCAATTTGTGGAAACTTAAAAAAACATCGATAAGTGGAGATATTTTCCTCCTTGAGGGGAAAATCTGCACCAATCACAGAAAAAAAGACTCCGAATCATCTATTGGCCGAATTATGAAGCGTTTGAGGAAATTTATCAACTGTTCCAATATAAGGATTTTCGAAGCTTACTTGAAATAAATAGTTCCCCTACAATGCAACAGAATCTTTGCTGACGGATATATTTGCGAAGCTGTGAAACTTACCAAATTGATTGCTCCATATTATTGTTACTAGATTGGAATTATACAACAGCCAATATTGTAAGTTTGTGGGTACATGATTCATGGTTGCCATGTAAAATCTAGCACATAAAAGATTCCCCATGAGTTTGAAAGTGCTATTTACCTACCTACTAATTTATCATTTACTTTTCTTTTGAATTTTTAGGGTATTTTAAAGCATTCTCCCCCTATGACGAAAGTCTGCACCTCTTAAAAAAATGAATTTACATTTGTATGCTCCTCTGATAAACAATTTTTATCGATTTATGTTTCAGAATACTTGAAAAATATAGCACAAAATTACCCAAAATCATTGTTCAAAGATTATTCTTTGTAAGATTATCAAGTATGAATGAAGGAAAAACTTGTGCATGGTAACCTTACCCTTACGGTGCATATTTTCTCATGTATACCAACACATGAAGAGGGACCGATTCTCTGTTTTTGTCCAATAATCCCTCTTCGTGGTGTGAGTCAAGTAATTTTGAGTGCTGATGAAGTAAGCGTCAGTTTGATGAGATAGCTCGGGAATTACTTTCTTTTCGGATGACAGATTGGTGTTGCATTTGCCGAAAAACGTGAGAGATGCTGACAACCACTCCACGCCGACCACTACGCCGTGTTCACTGAAGAGATGGATGGATGCTGGCAATTTACGCTGTGCAACTCTTTGTCATCGGATCTCCGGCATCGATGTAATTCAGAGGAAGAACTGTGAGTAAGAATGCTATGTCCTTTTTCCGACATGGTGTCTGAGGCCTGCGTTTCACTTCAGTAACGATAACAGGGAGTGTGAATTTATTATATGTTTTCAAAATTATATCCAGAGTCTAATCAATCAATTTATGCATTTGTCTTGACTAAAAGATTTGTAATATTTGTTTTTATAAGGGCGCTACTTCAATAGACAAATGAATTGACTTGCACAGTCAAAACTACAGCATCTGCGTTCACTCTAGATAAGTGGACAATGGTCAGCTTGAATTTTACTTAACAGTAAGAGCTGGGGATTAGAATCAGATTTAGTCTTCAAAATTACACAAATTACTTGTAACATTATAAAAGCAGGAAATCAGTCTTCGGTCTTGGCCATCATATTTGACGTCCACTCTTGTTGTTGGTGACTTCAAGAATAAGCTCTAATTTTTAAATTCCAGTCGTTTTTTGAAACTTCGGCAGATATATAGCCTCTATCCCGGTGGAGCGCCAAAGAAACGTCCCTTCACAAGATTCTCCGGGGAAACACCGTGTGATTCAACGCTCTATCATGAATTTTAAAATTGGCCGTAGTGATAGGCAAAAAGGACATAGGAGTGACAAGCGATTGAGGATCGATGAACTTCCGTATAGCGTTTGTTAAAAGAATCTATTTGAGTCGTGCGAGGAATAGAACGGAGCAATGTACATATTGAGCAAGTACAATCACATGGATATTGGTAATAAAATATTACCGTAGCTGTCAAAAACCCTGGGAAAACAATGGCTTCCTCCTATTGTTGCATAGATTTTCACGGACTAAGAATATTTGTTCCCTTGGCTCAAAGCGAAAACAAAAATTTCAGGGCGCAATATTAGATCCAAGGGAAACTAAGTGCAGTCAAAGACAAATCTGAAAATATTGAGCCAATGCGGAAATTTTCACGGAAACCCACTTCTATGCCTAGCTACCTACCTCCCGGCGAGTTGTCACATATCCTTGGGGTGATAGGATATCTGTCATGAAAAAAGAGGGGAAGAGAGAAAAGGAATCGAAAGAGATATCATCTATATCTGCGTAATACTCAGCAAGCCACTTAATGGCTTTTTGGCAGGTTGTGAGTTAACATATCTAAAATCACTGATACATTCGCTACAACCTGCTAAAACTTATCAGTTGGAAATATTTCAAAATGAACACCACACTTAAGGCATGCTTCTTTGCTGTAATGTTTTAACAATGACACGAATGCTCAGAGGTACAAGGTTGCATCACACATTTACATAGTCTGCTGTTACCAGGTTTCATATACAAGCCTTATTGAGTAAGTAAACTAACAAGTTATCCACAACCAATAAGAAAACCAAGTTTAAAATTTCACTGGCAGCTGTTATTGTCGCTTATCGTTCGCGGAAAAATTATATTTTAAATTACTTCAGGAAGTATATCATATTTTGACGCAAAGCTTTACTGTCTCTCTCTGTATTTTAGCCACTAATTTTACGTGGTCAGATGGAATTTATGTACCAGATAACTTGGCAGTATCTCCTTCTCATTTTACCTCATATATCAATTCCAGATATCCGATCCGTGGCCACCGGATTTGCAACTCCAAAGAAAAACTTCATGAATACCTTGATAAGCTTCACAACTCTTTATCCAATAGAAATTATCCCGAGCCACTTCTAAAAAAACGTATTTTACCCTCCTCTGCTAATTTCACCCCACGTAAAAAAGACACCCCCCTGGACGCCCTAAATCTTCACATCACATACTTTCCTGGCGTCCAAAAACTCAAGACCATCCTCAAAGACTTATTACCAATTTTAGATACTAACAGATCGACAGCCAATCTCCTACCCAAATGCCCCACAGTATGCTTCAGACGTCCACCTAACTTAGCCAATCTTCTTCGCTCCAATTCTTCGCTAGAGGGTACATCGAATGACACTCCCCGTCCCACCACACAGAGATGCAACAAACCACGGTGCAAAACGTGCAACATGTTTCGCCCCCTATCCTCGTTTCAGAGTCCCAACACAGAGACGCCGTTCGACATCAAAGCCTCCGGCTCTTGCGACTCCCACAACTTAGTTTATGTGTTACAATGTAAACTATGTCCCGGTAATTATGTGGGCAAATGTATTACACCCCTTAATATTAGAATGAATAACCATCGGTGCACCTGTAAAGACCCATCTTCCACTTTCCCCGTCCCTACTCATGTGCGGAAACATGGCTTGTCCTTTGACAAGTGCTTTGAGGTGGCAATATTGCTCTCCCTTCCCCCGGACGGGGGAATGTGTTGAAAGTTTCCTTAATTGAAGTGCGCCAGAAGGAACAAGCCATAATCTGGTTGCTAAAATCGTACGCCGCGCCCGGATTAAATAAAATACATTAATGGAACTCTTCCCGTTCTTCTCCATTTACCCGCTTCCCTCCCCCTCCCCCCCCACCCTCACTTCGACCCCTTCCGCTCTCTCCGGCCAAGACACGAGCTGGTAAAAATTTCCCCTTTTCAAGAACCGTTCGTCAACCGCTGGGAAAAACCCCTTCCCCTACCCCCTCCCCTAACCTACCGCCCCTCCTACCCCTATCCTCACCAGCGCACACGACATTTGTTCCGTGATACGCCTTGAAGACGGACTAGTTCCGAAAGCTAGCGATGTAAGTGTGATCGTCTCTTTTTTTGTGTGTCTATCTCCTCCATCCTATCCACATCGTGTATATATATATATATATATATATATATATATATATATATATATATATATATATATATATATATATATATATATATATATATATATATATATATATATATATACACGATGTGGATAGGATGGAGGAGATAGACACACAAAAAAAGAGACGATCACACTTACATAGCTAGCTTTCGGAACTAGTCCGTCTTCAAGGCGTATCACGGAACAAATGACATTTGTTCCGTGATACGCCTTGAAGACGGACTAGTTCCGAAAGCTAGCTATGTAAGTGTGATCGTCTCTTTTTTTGTGTGTCTATCTCCTCCATCCTATCCACATCGTGTGTTCATCGCCGCATGGCTGACTCCAATCCATCAACGTATTTATATATATATATATATATATATATATATATATATATATATATATATATATATATATATATTGCGGTGCTTATATATTATTTTCCGTGCCTCCCGGAAACGAACGTGACATGAGTTCGTCATGTAATCTATGTCCAGAGCTCGGCTTTCAAGTCCCTCGAGGCTCCTAATCGAGTCATTTCGTAATGTAGGTGATACTCTTCATCCACTCGTGGCAGTTTTAATGAAGCCTTCTCCTTTCCTTTGTATTTTATTTGTTTTTCTCACGATATTTTTCCATGCTTGAGGCGTAGTAGAGATATGGTCATACATACAAAGTAACATCTCTCATCAGTTTCTTTTCTTCCACGGACTCCCCAACTTTTAGTTTTATAGTCCTTGTCCCCTTTCATGTGACGCTGAAAATGTTGCACATGCGCTTTCACCTCGTTAGGTCAGGTGTTTCGGAGATATTTCTTCTAATGTTATGTCATTCAATACCATAATTTACGCTAAGAGATATACCAAGCCTTCTATTTAAACTCGGTGCTAATGTTTTTTATCCTTAAGTAATGAACGACCGTGCATTCACTTAGGTTTAGTTTGAGTAACACTTAAAACGCTGTTAATAAACCCATGAAAGAACGTCCTGAAATGAAATTTCCGCTTACATGGCAGTTTATCGGTAGGTTCCCGCATTATCAGCATAAAACCTGATTTATCAGGAGTTAATTCAGATCATACAGCAATATTATATACGAGGAACATGATAAAGTATCTTCTTGAAATACCTGTTGTTGTCTTATCCATGTCGAACCTTTGCCAAAAATTACTTATTTTTCCTTTTAATTAGTTACGAGGCCCTTGATTATGGTAGCACGAGCGAGATAATTCCCTAATCATAATGGAGACCATATTCGAACTATACGTGTTAATATCACCAGCTGTGAGACACACAAATTAAATATTGCATTATTGATGGTGCAATAATATAGTATTACATGGCAGAAATTGTAAGTAATCAAATGAAAATATCTAAATAAGTCTTTAACTTGACTCTTTTTTTTTCGCGCTACGCGTTTGAAACTCCTTCAAAATGGAAGGTTTTTTGTGATACCCAAGAACCTATTGCGGTGGTATTGTGATAAATTTTCAACAATAGTAGAGAAAACATAAAAGTTACACTCTGTCGATTTTTAGACGAGATCTAGGTGTTAGAAATTCCTCATTTGTGAAATAAGGTCTCTCTGGATTCATACACGTACCATTTCCCATGTAAATTGACTGGTTTACTGGCAGATATCTCAGAATACAATGTGGTAAGGGGTTGAATTTTTGGTGTAAATGGAAGGATGATATATTTTTCTTTGAAATGAGACCATATTCATCGATTTCTAGGTAAAATGATATTTCGCTCAAACTACCTTATGGATAGAATGGTCTGTCATTGGATGTAGATGTACCAAGCAAAAAGGAATTTATGTTCCCATACTAAAAAAAATGTTCATACTCAAAGGAAACCAAAATGGCAAACCAAAGGGCAGCTGCATGATAATGATTCTTTTCCCAACAATGGGAGACATCAGTTTAGGTGGTATTTTCAACGCAATCACTACATTCGAATACGTAGAGCAGCTGTAAAAATAGGTCCTTAAACAGGATGGAGTTTCCTTACTTTGTATACATGGATTTACTTGTGAATGATGGATTATAGGATGAAAATTTGAGAAAAATAAAGGCCACTCAATGAAAACACAGCAAAAGCTTCTGTTGAAATAGAAATTTAAGAAAAACTATGCATGAAATGTTTCGAAAAGCATTGTTATCACTAAAAATCCTTCGCTTGATACCTCTGCGCTCAACCTCCACCATTTCAAATCTCTTAATTTTCAACTCACCTAACATACTCCAACTATCATACGTTAATTAATGAGTTATTATATTTTGTGCGACTTAAACTGACGGATAGGCGCTTAAAGTTAATTCGTTTCTTGAGAGTACTCGACCAGTGATAACCAAATAAAACGTTTTGGCAATTAGTGCAGTGAATTAGAATCGTCTTTCACTGCCTTGCCAGATTTGGTATCCTTTCCGTTCTGCTTGGCTTTCTAAGCCTTAGCTAGCTAGCCTAATATTTATTTTCAACTGCGGAGTGCATTCCATTATGACTCAACGATATTCTATTGAAGCGCATTCGTAAAACATGGGTATTTCCAAGTTACATGGTAAAGATGAGTATTTTTGATATTTCCTTGACTTCCAATGAGCTAACAAGACAAGGTATTGGCGTTGAAGACGATATCAAAGTCATTAACCCCTCCTTTTAATTATATCATGACTCAGAAGTACAATATCCAGCGATATTAAATTCATAACCAGAGACTTGCTCAAAGCGGATACACGTATCACATAACTCTTGCAAATGAAAAAATTTCTCGGAACTGTTGCTTCGCCCAAGTTTTTAATGGAAATGAAATCAAATTAAGTTCTACACCTACTCAAAATGCGTTGAAATAACTACTCGTAAAAACGTGTGGAACAAAATTTAATCACAATGATACGAATTGAACTGAAGTTAAGTCAAAGCAAATGGAACAAATGTTAATACTTCAAAGGTAATCGCACAGAACTTAGATACGCCATATTATGCTTTAATTTCTTGTTCTAAGTTAAATTGATAGAAAAATTACATATCTCCTAGCAAGACAAAGGTATTCTCTCAGAAAAATTCCGAATTTAATTTCGCATATTTAGGTTCACGGTCATGATGTCTTTTTGCCAAATCCGGCGCTAGCACGAGTTACAGAGTAGAACTTTGGCTGCCGGCTCAGAATGTATTCGGACACAAGCTAAAAACCGTCAACGTGTCTCGCCTTTGTCCTTTTTTGACTGCCGTCGTACACCCACTGGAGAGTAGACACTCTCGGGGGATAGGCAGCTTTTTCTAGCAGACGGGTTTGGTTGGCTCCTACAAAAGTTTATGTCTCCGTCGCCTCAGCGGTGTGTGCTCACCATCCTTTAGTTTTGCATTGCTCTAAGCGTCCAGCAGGCAATGGAACTTGTTACACGACGCTTTGTGGCACCAACACAAAAGGAATTTCAGTTTGTTTTTTTCATTTTAAAAACGTCACGTGAAAACAAAAAGTCAGCTGAGAAAAGAGGAGGCTGTGAAGAAGGAGTCTTTTTTTTTTGGGAGACCAACGGCGACCGTGGTTGTCAGATAGCGTTCGGAAAAATAGCATTTTTTTCCTTTTTTATTTTAAGGGGAACGTGGAAAATGCTTATAGGGTGAGGGGGGAGGGTGTGGCGAGACATCGGAAGTGGAGATCGGTGGGAGAATATGCACACATTTTCACACGTGGCGTTCAAATGTATGAAATTGGAATCGTGGGTGAAGCGGAGGATGTCGAGGCTTTGTGGAGGAATCCAACTCCCTTCCCCTCTCCCCGTCCATTCCGTCCTTGCGTACCCTTAGGATCCTATTCCTACCTCCACCCCCTTTCCCCTTAGCAACCAGCTCCCGCTCTCTCGGCTCCCAACAGAAGAGATTCCATCCCGTCGCCGGACATTAAACATTCAGCGACACCCCCGCCCTGCCTATCCCAGCCCCATTTCCTCCCTCCCTCTCAAGCACAGTGTCATAGCACAACATAACTAATCCTTCATGTGTCAGAGCGGGCGTGTGTAGGAAAGGGGAGTTTTTCTCCTGTGGGGGGGGATCTCGTTTTTGTTTCTGGCTCGGGTGCAATACTTTATCATTTTTGTTTCGGGGCTTGTCGCAGAAAAGTGTATATTGAAAAAAAGTAACGTGAAAAGGGGAGTCGACAGACACACACACACTCGGATTGAAGGAGCAATATCATCCGGGTGCGGGAGGGGGCGCAGCGATTCTCCCAAAGCGAAGTGCCGAAGCGCACGAACCACGGGCGCTGAAAGTTTTATGAAATTTCATTCGAAACTCTTCTCGTCACCTTTCTCTCGCGGACTGTTTGTCGCATTTTTTTCCCAGCCAACCCCTTTCACAAAATCCTCGGGAATTGTTGGAGCGCAAACTTTGGCAATAGTTTAACTAAGCGCTCCAGGAAACTAGCATAAAGGATCCAAATTTTGCAAATTAATATTGGAAACATAAATATTGGACTCTTTGCATTGCTAAATTAACGTCAATTTCTAGACTTACTTTCCGCAAGAGTAAATTTTTATGGCTTTTTTTCTTTCTATTGAAGGATGAAGGATTATCGGGAATTTAAAACAGGAATAAGCGTTTTTTTCACCAAAGTAAACATTTGTTCATCACATTACTCGCCAATGAGGTGAAAGGACTCACAAGTAAAAGAAGTAGGCGAAAAAAGAACGCTTCTCCAAGCAATTTACTCCAGGAAAATTAAACTTGTTGGTCACTTAGTAAGACATAACGAGTTCATCAAGAACATAATTGAAGGAAAGGTTGGGAAAGAAAAGGAGAGGACGACCTAGAATATGCTTACTTCACAATTTGATGTCAATCATGAACTGCAACTCCTACGAGGAAATGAAAAACACAGCCGTAGAAAGAGACCATTGGCTACAAAGACAGCGACAAGGCCTGGCCTTTTGAGTGACGACGAGGGCATTTTCGACGATTTTTACACTTTTGTAACATATTTTTAAAAGCATATTAGAAATTATTGCTACCTATGAATTGACCATAAAATTTGTATCGTATGCATGGAATGTTCATTAAGCCAGAGGAAAGACTTGTTCATCGTTTTTTACACAAGGAGTCCGCTTTTGTAGAGGTTGTTCATGCTTCACTGAAGGTAAACATATAGCTATATTTTCTTTTCTTGTAATTCTGACGGATTTTGTATTTGACTTCGAAAAAGAATCACTCGGGAGGTAAAGTACAAGGTAATGAGGCAAGGATAGTTTATAAAAGTATGGAAACATTAGAAAGAGCCACCTACTATAACGTACATGGATAATTTAAAATTGCTATATTTGTTATAATTGTTAAAATTGTTATATTTTGTGGTCTACAATAAATTTTAATATCGCACGACCATGGTTTTAATGGTCAATGTCATCTTCAGGAAGGTCTTAACGTCACTTGAAGATGACGTTAACCCTTGTAAGAATGGTCTTGAGTTATTAAAATGTACTTTGGAAAAACAAAGTATAGCCGTTTTACTCAAAATGTATAGCAAGTCCCATAAAGTAACGCCCGAAACCACCAACTTTATATATGGATGAAAGAAAATTTATATTTAAAAGTTACATATATTTCATAGGGATATCTATGTTGCATGTTTGCAAAACCGATGCTTTTCTCTTTGCATTTTGCCCTCTCGGTCTAAATCTTATAAGGAGCCTCCACAACTCTGATTCTAAAAATGATGTCTCTTATTACATCCTTAGCTATCAGCTTCAAATTATTTTTTCCCATCAGCAAGAGAATCATTCTGAACGGGATTAATTATTTCACGTACCCTTCTCTACTAATCAATATGGTTTCTTTCGGGGTGGAGAGGGGGCCATGCTGGACCAACTTATCTGTTTTTATAACACCATACCGTCGACTTAATACGCAAGAAAGCAGGGTTTGATACCATCTTTCTTGACTTCTTGAAAACTCTCGACTTCCTCAGCAAATAAATTGACTGATCAATCAATATTTTTTCCAAACTCGCCCTTACTAAGTTTCCTAATCAATCATTAACTAGTCTCCTTATACCATATTTAACTTTTAAGGGCCTGTCTCTTTTAAATGTTGTAATTTAAATTTTCTGTCATAATCACCTTGGATCAGATATGTGAAATGGTATAAAATATTAGAGTTATGACTTCAATAACCAATCAATCTTAAATTTAGGCCCGCCAGCTATTTGTTCCAAGCATCCCTTAGTTACCAGATCTCTTTGATTGAAGATCAAGGCATCAACTCATTATTCCTCCACCCGGAACTCAGTGCCAAGCCTCTGCCATAAAATGTGACATCATCAAATCTTCTGCGAATTATTTACCCAACATCCTCTTTTATTCCATTTCACGTGTATTATTCACTCTCGTGCAGAAATATTTTCGTGTACTTGTATAAAAACGGGCACCATATCCCCCTTGTAACATTTGATTGCTGGCACCAAGTTCAGGCGTCCCTTTTTAGTCCATTTTGTTTTCTTTAATTTCCATTTTGGCCGCGGAGTAGCATGTCGATTTGATTTTTAATCAACGACTCTCCTAGACCAGGGTTTCACACCAGGTCCCAGGATAGATTGGTGAGACAAGAGACTAGTCCAGAACTTATGCATGGTCCAAAGGGCACATGTAAGGGTGGCTGACGGGGAATCTGGTTGGGCAACTATATGTCGCGGGGTAAGGCAATGGTGCCTTACCTCGCGGTTATTGCCTTTATTATTTACCTATAATGCTGAGGAAATGGTAAGGCATGCATGGGAAGTCTATACTTTGGAATCAAGGTAAGAGGACAGCTGATAAAGTCGGTAAGTTTCGCGGACGATGAGGCGCTGATTAGTCGATCTAGGAAGGGATTTTAAGCTTTAATAGATGCTTTATAATATCGGTGCAGGAAAAACGAATGAAGATCAATAAGAAAATAACAGACTGGTAATAAAAGTGGAAGGACACAAATTAGACCATTATTCACGAACATACAGCCTATCATTATCGATTAGGGATACAATCTGCGTCATCTAGTCTAATGCTCAATGAAAATCTTTGATATTACTCAATCATCACGTATTTGCCATCACCTGCGCTTCAAATACGTTTTTCGAGCATGCAGTAAATAGGAAAAAACCTATACCTACACGATACCATGTACACCACATAAAGAGTGTGTGGCAAGAGGTGAGCTGTTACCGACATGTCATGCCATATTATCGAAGAAAGATAACGAAATCACGACTATTATTTCTTTATCAAACGCCAGAAAATGTTGGCAAATAGGTGACAATTCGCCACCATGCTTTAAACTGTAGTTATGCTACCTATGGTGCGTAAATTATTTGTGTTGAAGTATTTCTCACTAAATAAACGCACAGAGATACAAAAGTCGTGCATAAAGCGTGCAGAACTTGAAAGTATTAGAAAGTTGCAGGTTGAGAAACAAGCGTTAAGGATCAAATCAGCTGTTCGTCCGTTCTGTAAATTATTTACATATTTTTGCTAATATATATTTGTTACACTTTGATTTATATGACTCTTGACGTATATAACGAAAAAATTTGACGATATATGCACAGCTTTTACCAAAAAAGCGAAATGATAGGTTTCATATTAAAATCATGGCTTATAGCAGAGATTTAAATGTCATAACAAGGGAAGATCGCGTATTTACGGACGATTTTTTCCAAACAACTCGGAATATCGAGCTGTAGACCCAATTCATGGAAACGATTTATTATTAAGATGAAAATTTTAAAGCAAAACTCTTTTTGCATTTACATTACTATATATATGGCTATTTACAACTCAATAACAGATGTTGTTAAGTGAAGTGTAGTCCAAGAATTTCTTTTCGTCTTGCCTGAAAAATTATTGAAATATGTACTCGCGATCAGCGCTCATACCTGAACCTGAAAGAACTGCATGCCACGGCCAAAAACATTTCCACCAACGTCAATACGCTTTAATTTTACGAAAATGCTTGAGTACTTAAAGCAAATGTGTTTGCGGAGGCCAATGAAACAAGGGCTCACATTTAGCACAAATTTTTAAACTTCTCGCTTGTTTTAACATCCTTTCTACATATTCATTGCATTTGGGACCCTGGTCAAATAGATTTAACCAAAAAAATTAAACAAACACAACGGAAAGCAGCGCGCTTCGTTAAAAACTGCTACGAGCGTACATAGAGTGTCTCATAACTTTTAGAGGGATTAAGCTGGGAGCCCCTGGAGACTCAGAGGCTGCAAACTAGGCTTAGGTTGCTTGATAAATTCATCACTGATATTTTTCAGAGCGATATAGAGAATATTTTTATGACTCCTCACTACATTTCTAGGTCTGACAGATGCGATAAAATAAGAGAGATACACTGCCAAACAGATAAATATAAGAAATCGTTCTTTCCGCGAACAATAAGCGACCACAGTAAAAATTAAGCTCCACTAAATACACTCCTATAATTCAAGTCACCATTTCATCTCCAAAATTCTTAACACCTTTACATGGCTGGCGACCTAGCACTACCTACCACATGCCCATGCGGCGGCTCGCGGGGTATTATGTAGACATAGAGGTAGATCATTTCGACCGCGGAAGAAACGTTAATTTGCCTAACATCAGGTGATTCCCATGATAAATGTGTCGCTCCTTTTTTGAAAATCTGGGCTCTTACTCTCAACGGGAATCCTTCATCTCCATGTCCGACCATCATGTTATTGAATATAGTGCATTTTAATGTCGCAGTAAATATCCTCGTGAACTCATGCAGGGCATTTTTACTGAGTCATCAGTGGCGCTGCTCTCAGGGGCGGGGACAGGAGGGGTGGGTGAATATCGTCATGGGGCACCTAGGCTGCGGCCGAAGCCAGAACTAAAATGGCGATTTCGGCCGAGGTAAACTGCCCCCGCAATATTTATTTACATCGTGATTATATATAAAAGGGGTGAATGCAATAGAGTCTGGGGTTTAACCGATGGGCTCCACCCAACTCCGCAACGGGGAGCCCATGTTTGTGTGTACCCCCCCTCCCCCCTCGAATCCCTTACTCCCGCTTCCACAACGGAACACGAGCAACGGAATGGAGGACCGACGGAAATGATTGGTGGGGCGGACAGCGCATCTCTTTTGTTCGAGGACCCGGAAAATTATGTCGCCGGCCACGGATGAAGTTCCGACGTTTATGGTCTCCGCGATCCCTTTATGTTCAATAGCCACGCCCATCCAATTCCTACGCTCCGATTATCCGAGCCCGGCGCTTTGGGTAATGGCGGTGAGAATTTTTATTTATAATTCCGCGGTCCGGCGAATTTAAGGGTTTGAAAGAACTGGGTACCGGTGATCATCATGACATGAGTTCAGTCCAGTGACTCGCGTAAACGGTTTTATGACCAGACCTAAATTTTTATGCATTTTCCGAGTTCCTAAAAACGCATATATTTGTGCTTTTTTGAAAAAAAATCCAAGTACCTTAGGATGTCCCTCCACGGCTGTACGAGTGAAACGAGTACTAAATTCCAGCTTCTGTTTAATTGGTCGAAAACTCTCATTTTGCTGACGACATGCGTTTGCTATTCACTGAAAACGAAAATTTAGGTTTGAAATATGAAAACTATTCCACGGACAACCTATTAATGAACCCTTTCTATAGCCATTGACAATGAATACTATTCTCATTATGGTAGGTTGACCGAAATATCATCTTACCTAGAAATCAATGAATTTGGTCCCATTTTAAAGAATATTATCTCACCCTTTCAATTACACCAAAAATTCAACCCCATACCACATAACTTTCGGAGATGTTTGCCAAAAAATACCAGCCCTTTTACATGGGAAATGGTACGTGTATGCACTCCAGAGAGACGTTATTTACAAAATGAGGTATTTCGTACACTTAGATGTTGCAAAAAAACTAAAAGCGTGTAGTTGGTATGTTTTCTCAACTATTTTTGAAAATTAATCATAACGTCACCACAATAGGTTCTTGGGTATCATAAAAAAACTTCTGTTTTGAAGGAGCTTCAAACGCACCACGCCAAAAAATGAGTCAAGTTAAATACTTATTTCGATATTTTCATTTAATTACTTACCATTTCTGTCATATAAAACTATATTATTTCACTGTTAATAATGCAATATTTAATTGGTGTGCCCTACAGCTGGTGAAATCAAAACGTATAATTCGAATATGGTCTCTATTATGACTAGGGAACTATCTCGCTTGGACTATCATAACACTTTCCGTGAAAGTGCCATTTATATTACAACGAAATACTCTGGTTTACCCCGTACATCTACCACTGTCGCATTTTACACCATGTGGTTGCGAGTTCTCTTTGAGAGAAAAATAGCGTGGTGAGGAAAAATTCTGCTTTTTTATTTAGATAGACCTTATGTTTCTCTCAAAGTATCTAATATAGTAAACAATGGATTGATATCCTTTTACTGTATGGTCATATGATACGAAAAAAATCCCTAAGGTCGCGATTGATCACCTTAAGGTTTTTTCCAAATACCTCCCCTCTATTCTCTTCGCTTACACATGCTATGACAATATTGACAGTTGACTATTGGCATGCTTTTCTCTCAAAATAGAGTAAAAATTAATTTGACGAATAAATTAATCAGAGCTGATGTAAAGCGTTGTCTATGAAACTTTTTTGGGGGTGTTGTTTTACGGTGTTAGTTTTCGGGGATACACAGACAGTCTCCAACCAATATTATCCCTCTCGAGTCACTAAACAGAAGTGGTTGGCATTTGTTAAAATCTGACAAAGAGGTATACTTGGTCCTAGGGATTACACACACACTTAAGATTCCACCACTAAGTTCATAAATCACAATCGTTCTGACTGTTACGGTTTACACTCTTGCAGGTCCTGCCTGATATCTATGAACCCAAATCTTGAAAACGCCTCCTCTACATGTACCTTGCATAAATATAAACCTTTACTATTAACTCGTGTGCTGTAATAAATCCTGATTTTTGCCCTCAGTGCATCTCCTTTTCCCAGTATTTTAATATAGTTAGAGCAAGTTTCTGACTCTGCAATGCGGACGCGCTTTAGACATGGGTTACAGAAATTGAAAAAAATACTGTGATGCGGAGGAGAAAATTTGTTTTGTGTGAAGAGCCCGTTAGAAAACCTCCTGCTTGCATGAGAAGTTAGATGATTCACCCCTACCAATCGTCCCATTTCGACTCGTCTCACAATGAGACTTGGAAACAGGGTCCTATGCAAATTCATAGCGCTGTGTGATTTTGTCCTTTTACCTTGTATGTAAGTGCTTAGAGATTTTTTTTGCGAAGTTGTTCGGTTTCCCTGCCTCAATCTATCTCTGTCTCCCTTCCGCTTCCTCCTAAATTTTTAACCCCTTCACGTTTACCTCTTCTCCTTGTCACGCAGGGCTGCACCAGGAACTTTTGCGGGAGCTTTATCCTGCATCGTAAAGTTGTGATCTCTCCTGTCTCTCAATTTGCCCTCCATTCATGATTTTGCCTCCTTCGGATTTGGACTTCTCTTTTTCCTCCCCTCTCTCTTGTTCGACTCCTACCCTGATATTTTACTTTTTAGAAGGTAAACCCGCTTTCGGCTCCCTAGCAAACTTTGTCACATAACCGTCCAATGTGCTTTCTCTCATAATAAATTATAAATCGAATCCAAATGTTGCTGCACTCCACATATATGTCATATGTCTTTTTAATTACTCAGGGTGTCCCTAGTGCTTCTGTCTCCTTTTTTTAAATTCTATATTGGCTAATAAGATTCTTCCATGTACGCTTTATTTAATAATGTTTCCATGAAAAATGTCGACTGTAAGTTGCATCATCCTTAATTATCCGCATTCTCTTAACTGAGGTAATGAGAATAAATATTTTATACACCAGTAATTCATCCAGAGAAATTCATTGCGTTTGTTTGAGGTTATTCTTCATCCTACGCCTAGAGCAAAGGTCATAACTAGCTATCAACAACTACTATAATCCCTTAGCTATCTTAGAAATAAGCAATTCAAGCAAACTTATTAAAACTAAAACGTTCTTTCAATCCTATTTTCAATTACGTCAATTTTTTCTTCGCTGTTTATTCAATCAGTACGTGAAATTATTGTTTTGATAATGTAAAAATCTAAATTGAAGTTCTTTGCATCAGTAACCAAACTATATCTGATTCTATTCCCTCTCCTTGATCAATCTGGGCTAAACTTTAGAGTTTGTGGATAATATCCCAGTGAAGATTTAATTTGGCTTAGAATGAAATGAAAAGTAATCAATTTTAACAACTATATTCTTTAAACATAGACCAACATCATTGATTCTTCATTCACTTGCATCCCTGTAAAGGTAATTGGACTTGCTTACAAAACGACTCCCTTTCTGTCAGCTGCATTATCTTTAACGCACTATAATTGACTTTCATCTCTCGCGAGGACGCGAGGACGCAACTTAAGCGCTGAGTACTGTGGTACCTCTCTGTCTATGTTAGCATTTTTACTCATGTACCATTTTCTTGGCATTAGTAATCTTTTAAATTTAAATCAGTTTCTCAAGGAAGTTGGGTAACTATTTATTTCATCACATTTTTATTGGTGCGAGGATGGTTACACCTCTTAAAACCAAAAATTAATTTGTGTGAGAATAGGGAGGAGGAAAAGTCAAGAATCGAAAAATTGAAAAACAAATGTAAAGAATGTAAAGAATCGTTCCAATTGTAAATGCAAACAAAGGCCATTTGAATACTATGCACGTCAACCTTTAGGAGAAAAGCACGTGTCTTCGGGTTCCCTAGCTCCAAACTTATGGTCACGATTACCGAAATGTATGCAAAGAAGTTCAATTCTATATTCCATTCTCTAATTACAATGAAAATGTATTTTAATTTACGGGGAAAAGATTTTTGAAAAGTACCGATGCATATTTTAACAGATTTTTTGTGGAGAGTGTATATGGAGAGTGATTCAAAACGGACCTCTTATACTCAAATGATTCACTTTACTCTCTCTCTGGGTTTATTTCACCGAAATGCATGAAAAGAAGTCCAATTCTACATTGAATGAAAACTGAGCTCCACCAAACACACTCCAATAATACATGTCACCATTTCATCTCCCAAAAACTTACATCATTACATGGCTGGTGACCTAACACCCCCTGCCACGTGCCCATGCTGTGGCTCGCAGGGTATAATGTAGATGTAGATTTCAATGCCCACACTATTTTTCTCTCCGACGTCCGTAATTTTATACTTACGTTTCCATCGGGGCTTCCACTGTGAAAATGACAAAATCCATTGACAACCTGCAGCAAAAAATTGCTGCGATATTTCCTATTCATACTTCTGAAAATATGAAATCGGTTTTTGCAAAGGAGGTTTTAGTAATTTTTATGCTATACCATTATTCACGGTGCTTGAAAAATGTCATCTTTTTGTCCAAAAAAAGCTCTTTTTGTTAAAATGCGAAGGGTAAAAATGATCACACAAAATTCGAAGGACTATTTTTACTCAGCTTTTCTCATGCAAAATTTACTTAGAGAGAGGATGAAAAAGGATCTAACATACTCACGGGACACATTATGTTCTTACTGGGTGGATTCCAATGCCCAAACAAGTTTTCTCTGCGACGTGCATTCCTTTATGGCTTGGTTAACCTCGGAGCTTCGGATGCGAAAATGACCCAGGCCATCGACAGCCTGCGTCGGCAGAAATTTAACGTTATAAATGATATCCTCCCTTATCTCCAGTTGCGCATCGACACAAGTAGCCATTGTAACGCAAAATAAATTGCACTTCCCGTTTGTCGATGGAGCCTTTTAGGGGAGGGAGAGGGGTGCGTCATTGGAAATCGCTCACGGTGTCCACAGATGCATTTGCTGGGTGGTCATTCTTATCGGCCGTTCGGTTCGACCATCCAAGGATAAGCGGGGCAGGGTGGGGGGTTTGTGTAGTGTACGCGATTTTTGAAAAGAGAGCTTCATTGGGAGGAGTTCGACGGGTCGTCCTTTTGAATGCCTGCCTCCCCACGAGTGATAAATCGCTCCTGGAGGCAGTCCCACGCCCATCCTTCGTCATAATAAAAAGAAATAAGCGGTGATGCCCACGATTCATTTCCCACCTCCCCTCCCTGTCAATCCGCTCCCCCGCCCCACTCTCCGACGCCCCCCCCCTCCTCACGCTGACTTGCAATCCTCCGTGCAGAGGAAAAAAAACCCCCTCCAAGCCTTTTTCCCCATCCCCTTCCATTGAGGCCCGGGAAAAAAGTGAAATAAAAAAGGAACTCCGCCATTTTTTCTCATTCCATTTGCTTTGTTTGTTCCGTCGAGACGATCACTCCCACGGTGAGCTATTCTTTCCTCTCATCCTATCTATTTAAGTCCTTTGGAGGAGAAATGCTAGCGAGTGACAATCCATTACACAAAAAACTACGCGTACGAACGCATGATTCAGTTGCCAGGCGTAGTGATTCCGATTTACCCCAAGAGGTGGCCGGCGAACTCATATATACGTCAAGATTCTTCATATCGATTGTATTTTTTCTGCGATACAGGTCTTCGTTACGTAAACAAGCCCAACTGTAATGCTCGTATTTTGGTTAATATAATATAAGCATAGCGTAGGTTTCTTAATGTTATTTTTTGACTTGTCAGTGCATTTGTATTCAAAATGACGACTTGCGGCTCATATCAAATACGACTTGCGGTGCGTATCCGCAAATTTTTTTAGGGCATGCTAGGGTGAAAAATCTTTGGCACATTTATGGCATCCATGTGGTGGAAATGGTTGCGAATACCTATGTCGGAAGAGCAATGCATACATCAAATCGGATGACCCCCGTATTATTCAAGGTTGTCCAATATCGATTGTATTCCTCCTTCGATACAGGTCTTCACAATGTAATCAAGTCCACCATTAATGTTCTTCAATAGCATAGAATGGGTTGTTTAGCATTTGAGTTGATTTCTCTGCAAATTTGTACTTGCGAATGACGACTTGCGACGCATGTTCGCGGATTTCCTCGTGTATGCCACGGTAATGAAACCTAAGTATTTTGAGACGGCTGGACAGTAGAAATGATGTATCAAATCAAATGACCTTGCATACACGTTCTCTACTAACTGACACATGGCATGGACGTATGCACATCTATAAATCAACGTTCCACGAGCGAAACTGCTTAGTAACAGATCCACCTGCTCCGCAAAATTTGTTGTGTAATTACAAAAAATCAGAATTTAGATACTATATATTTTTGATTATAGTTACATAAATTTATTTCATTAAAATAATAACGTCACGTATCCTTTCCCCTAGAGGGAAGGATCTTTGCCCAAGATGCTTTCCTCTGAAACGGCCATTAGCAACCCTTCTCCCTCCATCACCCCATCCATCCACCTGCCGTACCTCCTCTTAATCGCATGTAAAGGTTTCCTTTTCTCATCCACCACTTCCACGTTTAATTTTTCCTTTCACTGCACCTTCTTCATTCCTCCTTCACACCCATATCTCGAAAATCTGCAGTCTCTGCCTCTCTTCTTCTTTCCTCAAAGTCCACATTTCTGCCTCATGCAACGTTACACTCCATATCAAGCCCTTCCCCAGGTTTTTCTATATTAACTTATCCAAGATCCCCGTCATTAGCACCCTTCTATTGCTGTAAAGTTCTAACGCACAACCCCAGATTTTAAAGTGCTCTACCTACTTTCTACAGTATTGTTCCTCATGTTTTTATGACGAGCCACGCTTCCTTTTATCTGAAGGAATCTCATGTATTTTGTTTTCTTATCATTTTTCTCCATTTTGCGTTTCCTTTACTGAATTTATAATGTTTCAACTAAAATATTTGCAAACCCTTTGACCTGCGATTGGTCACCCGCGGTTCTAAGTGTCTTATTCACTTGGCCTTATATTCTGATTCCCACACCTAGATCTTCAAATGCTTCAGCTTCCCATACAAACATCACATAATTTCCATTTTCGAATAAAATAGCAAGGAGAAATAACATGTTTTGGTTCGCATCAGTAGGAGAAAATGATTTTGTAAATGTATCGAGAATATGAATAAATTGAGATTTATATCCTTTTACGGATAGCATTACGCGGCTGAAATCTCTTAACATGCCAAAATTTTTCGTTGCCATTCACAGTCGTCTGATCAACTACATTGGGGCGCGGGAAAAACTGTGCGTTGATTGTAACAAAACGGAGGTAAGAAGAACAAGGTTTCTCTTACCTTCCGAGGCGTCCAGCTCCGCGCGAACTCGCGATTAGAGTCGTGCAAGAAATCGTTGTTGACATATTTTTGCAGGTAAACTGTTGGCGAAATTTATTCTGGTAGACATGGCCTTTAAGCCACCAATCCTCCCCTTTCTTTTTTTATTTAAGGTGATTTGGAGCGATTTTTGTTTATGCTCGGATTTGGGCGAAACTTTGCATAATTGTTCTTATTAGTAATTAATATAGATAAAGGTGAATAAAATTGCATTTTAGCAATTGGGCTCCTCGGAAATTTATAAATATTTTAACAGTACTCTTCTGGCATCTATCATACGTTTAGAAATTTTATTTCATTTGCACAGTTATTCCCTCGAACGAGAAATATTACATTTCATAAAATTATAATGGTCGCTAACAAACATCAAGGTATCATTGCGAGCAAATAAACTAGCATTGGCATATGATTTTCGCTCTAATTTGGAATTATACACCTTAGACCCAAATAATAGCTAATCTTGAAATGAGATTGGAAATTCATTTTAAAAATCCTCACTTCCTTGGTAATTATTCGTGCGTGGTTATTTTCAAGGAATGAATGCAGTTATCTGAGTAAAATTTCCAAAAGTATTTTCTTCCAACTTAAAAAGTGGTAAAAGTGTGCACTCATTGACTCAACATTATCGGTCCCGCCACAGTGACATCGAGCGATTAGCTCTGCCATGCCTGTCTTGCCAGACTGGGCGATTTATCGCCAATTTTGCGAGTTGAGCACCATGCGATAAAGTTTCTAAAATCTACGCCAGCCACAGTTTTGGCGGTTTCACGAACAGTTCTTGCGTTTTTAGGTGATAGTCATTTGGAGATTGGAAGCGTAAGGGGCTGCTGACATCATGCGACATGTTACATTTTAACCCGAAGTATCTCTTTTGCCGTTTTTGGACTTTTTCTTTCCATTTTCTGGTTAAACGTTATTAATAGAAGTTATAACACTAATATAAACAATAGTTATAATACAGTAAATATTTTGAATATTTTGATGAGCATTTTTTAACATCATTTGAATAATGGATATCACAGTCAATGCGTATCTTGACAACGATGCATTACATTACATACCGGCCTCTTGCACCTGTAGCACGAATTCATTGCCTTGTTTTTATTTCCCTTGCATTTGGATATAAGGCACTTTCTTCTTTATTCATGAGGGGATTTGAATCTACAATATTGCCCGAAATATTGCAAGATACCCTTGACTATTTGTAAACCTCGCATAGTTCAGTGGCCAATTGTATCAGAAATTTGTGCCGTGGTATTTCTATCCCTGTAATTTCTCAGTAAAATAGCACTGTATCTGGAAGTTTATTTTTCCCTGCGGAAATGAAAACATAGGGGTGCACTAAAGTCAATACCAGTACATCCTTTTTCTTCCTACACTGATATGCAATAAAGGTCATGTCAGCAGACTTTAGAAAGGCAGAAGGAGACATAGGAGCATCTGAATTTTTAAATATAGCTGCAATTTCTTTACGAGTACGATTCATTGTTCCCATTATACTAGAACATTTTGATTTCAATTTTCTTGCAATAGCAGGCCCGCCACCTATATATTTCCGCAAATCATATCCCACGCTTCAAAGGGTGTCGAGAGGGGAGGGCGAGGTGGAGGGATTCCTTAAGTATTTCTCATGTCTTCTATTCAGCATACTATCCGCAGCCTCTGGTGTCGTCTCAGTGTCGCAGTACTGGTTGTCACTGCCGCCGGTCGAGTAGAGTGTGGGGGAAGAAAATGGAAGGAGGGAAGGAAATGAAGATGACCATGGGAAAGGAAATGATGCGGTAGATATGCGCATTACATCTCTTAATTTATAACCTAGAGCGCCAATATAAAAGAAACAATATATTTGGATTGCATGAATATATTCCCAAAATACCACAAGTAAAACAAAATGAGCAATTAAAACTATGAGTCACTCATTTCTCCGTCTAGGTGTACGTGGAGTCGTTAAGGTAGTCCGAGCGGGATAATTCCCTAGTCATAATAGAGACAGCATTCAAATTAAACGTTTTGATTTCACCAGCTGTAGGACACATAAATTAAGTATTGCATTATTAGTTGTGCAATAATACAGTTTTATATGACAGAAATTGTAAGTAATTAGTTGAATATATCTAAATAAGTCTTTGACTTGACACTTTTTTTGGCATGGTGCGTTTGAAACTCCTTCAAAATGGAAGGTTTTTTGTGATGCCCAAGCACATACTGCGGTGAAAATATGATTAATTTTCAAATATAGTTTAGAAAACATACAAACTGTATGCTGTTAGTTTTTTTACGACATGTAAGTGTAAGAAATTCCTTATTGTGTAAATAATTCCTCTCTGGAGTGCACACAAGTACCATTTCCCATTAACTCGGGACGTATTTTTTGGCCAATATCACCGAAAGTAATGTAGTTCGGGGTTGAATTTTGGGTGTCATTAGAAGGAAGAGATATTTTTCTTTAAAATGAGACCAAATTCATTGATTTGTAAGTAAAATGATATATCGCTCAAACTAACTTAACGTGACGTTCTGTCAATGAGTTTTCCCGAAGGCACTTCCCATTAAAATAGACATTTTTCTTTGATTATCTAAAGGTAGATACATGTCGGTCGACTTATGTCAATAGCTTATAAATCATTGAAATTTTTTAAAAAATCACCCACCTTCACATTGTTTCATATATCCTTAATAATACACTACACCATGGAATTTTAATCACGATAAATTTTTTTTTAGCCCATGAGCATCAAAATTTTAGCCAACCACTGAAAAATCCACTATTGTTTCTGTATTCGTAACTCATGTGACTGTGACTGGAACAATGGAACAAATGACGCTTCGCATGCGCGCCAGATTTGCTGCAACAGCGGGCGTGAGCAAAATAAATTCAAACCCATTGCAGCAACAAAAAAAGAATACGAAGAGTCCATCGCGTATAATTTGTCGAAATGGAATGCACATGCATTTATATTTCCGAGATATATTATGAATCGAGTTCGCGAAGTGCGGCCGCTTCCGTGCGAGTTCTCTTCGCAAGTGAGCCATAGTTGTTCACGGTGGATTTACCAACCACAATGTCTCTTTTTTTTGCTGATTCTCTATCCCCCTACTCCTCCCACCAGGTTTCATTTCCCATCCCAAGGGTGTCCTTATTCAAGTTTCCACCATCTCTATTCTTCCCCATATTCCACTCGTCCATTCTTCTCTGTCCGTGCTGACATATAAGTTTAACCCATTTCTGCTCAAACCCACTCAAAATCATTTTTGTGCTGTTTTTTTTCACAACCAATTTGCTTATTTACTGCAAATACTCTGTTCCATAAGTTTTTTTTTAAGTTTTATAAAAAATGTGTGTATATTTAAGTGCGTTACCAAAAGAAATCAAAATTAGATATCTTGGTTACATCTACATTGAACGGAGAACTGAAAGAAAACTTACACTTTTGTACGTAAATTTGCTTACATAACTCGCATGTGTAAAGTCATATTTTCCAATTATTCAAGCATGAAAGTAAAGTAGGCGGTGATAATGTTATAGGGTACCTTGCTTTTTAGCACATAAGTAGTTTGGGACCTACATTTTCTTTTCATTCTTTTTCTCCTGACAATTAAAGCTTGACCTACATTATCGCTTATTCAGGTAGTTTGAGCGATATATAATTTTACCTAGAAATCGATGAATTTGGCCTAATTTTAAAGATAAACATCTCATTCTGGATGGAGCTGCTGACCAACCCGCATCCACACCACCCTAATCACTCACCTCCACCCCCCTTCTACCAAGCATATATAAAAGACTATGTAAACCCGGAAAAAGCACCTGAAGATGACGCTTAAGCGTTGAAATCCGGGTTGTGTGTGTTTTTAAGTATGTGGTTTAGTAAATATAACCATTAAATCCTCTGAAAAAAATGGAATACCACAAAGTTACCAAGAAACTTGTATTATTCACCCTTTCAATGACACAAAAAATTTAACCCCTTACCTCATAATTTCCGAGATATTTGCCAAAACTTATGAGCCCTTTTACATGGGAAATGGTACATGTATGCACTCCAGAGAGACATTATTTACAAAGGAATTTAATACACTTAGATGCCGTAAAAAACTAACAGCGTGTAGTTTGTATGTTTTCTCAACTATATTTGACAATAAATCATATTTTCATCGCAATAGGTTCTTGGGCATCACAAAAAGTCTTCCTTTTTGAAGGAGTTTCAAACGCAACGCGCGAAAAAAATGAGTCAAGTTAAAGACTTATTCAGATATTTTTATTTAATTACTTACCATCTCTGTCATATAAAACTATATTATTGCATCATTAAAAATTCAATATTTAAATCATATGTCCTACAGGTGGTGAAATTAAAACGTAAAATTCGAACATGGTCTCTATAATGACCAGGGAACTGTCTTGCTCGGACTACCTTAAGTACGACCCAGGCTCAGTTAGCCAGTCTCTTTGCTTTTTTGTTTCGTTTGGCGAGAGCCAAATGGATAATAATTGCTTACATCAGTGCATATATTCCGTATTTATGAAAGGAGAAGAATGATATATGGAGGCAATGAGGATTATATGTAAGTGCATTCGGGTTTGTTTTAAAATTGAAAGAAGTTCAAGTTATCCCTCGAGAGTGAAATGTTTACTGTTGATGAATCACAAACTTAAATATTTTATTTAAAATATCAACATTGGAAAAAGATCAATTTTGAACTCTGAAACACTGAATGCATTAAGCATACAAGTTAAGAATTATTTTCCAGGGCACAGATCTAGCAAGTACTTGGTGAGATTCTTCTGATAACAAGTATTTATGTGCGTAATTATATGCTGCTGAAAAATTGATATAAATCCAGATTGACAATTTTTGGTGGATAGAGAATGGTAGCAGTCAACGTATTTGGTTTGAAAACGAATGAAGCTCATGATATAACTTGAGAGGGAAATGATAACTTGAGGTGAATTGATATACATACATACATACCCATCACGCTGTTCCCTTCCGGAGTAGGCACAGTCAAAATGGTTCACTAATTAGTACATAATTGTACACCTAACTATGCTTCAGTAATTCCCTCCATACTGACCTGTCCTTGCAAACCTCTTTTGCCTCATTTACCCCCATACACTGTTTCATACACGCCCTCCTGTTTTTAAGACTCCTAATATTCCTCTTTCTAAGTATTTCCTCAACCACATTCAACCACAACTTTCTCGGCCTACCTTTACCTCTCACACCATTCATTCTATTCTCATATATCTGTTTCGTTATTCGACTCTCATCCATTTTCTCAACATGGCCAAACCAACGAAGTGCACCTCTTTCATACACATCCATTACTGGAGCCTTTAACCCACATTCATTCATGACCCACTCATTTCTGACCCTATCCATCCTACTTTTGCCGAAAACACTCCTTAGATGACTCATACCCACGGCGTTTAGTCTACTCTTATGTCTATCTTGACATACCCAAGTTTCCCTACCATATCTATAGCAAAGTGGGAAGATGTACACTTTTGTACACGGCAATTTTTGCTTCCTAAGACAAGCACTCATTCCTTGATATGCTCCACATGCTACCTACCACTTTCCTTCCAGCATTCGCACGTCTCTTTATCTCCTCATCTATTCTTCCATCTTTCGCATACATCTTACCTAAGTACACAAAATCATCCACCTGTTCAATAACTTCACCATTCACCCTTATTCTACAGTTATTCTCCCCATTCTCCTTATCAAAAACTACTACTTTAGTCTTGCACGCATTTACTTTCAATTCCATTCTCTCCGTTGATTCACATAACTTATCTAGGAGCTTCTGTAATCCCTATTGACTGTCTGAGATCAAAAAAGCATCATCTGCATATAGAAGAACTTGCACGTTTACATTTCCAATCAAAACACCGTCTTTTTCACTACATGCGTCTGTAACACATTTATCCATAAATACATTAAAAAACCATGGAGACATGACGCATCTTTGCTTTACACCCCCATTTATAACAAACCAATTACTCAGAACCCCGTTAACTGTAACACTTGCCTTACTATTGTCATACATCGCCATCATAACATTCAATAACTACCCATTCACTCCATAGTCTCTTAAAACCTTCCACAACTTCTTTCTATTTACTCTGTCATATGCCTTCTCTAAATTGACAAACGCACAGTACACTTCCTTTCGGACACTCATACATTTTTCTGTCACTTTCTGAAGTGCAAAAATCTGGTCACTACATCCTCTCCCAGGCATAAACCCACACTGCACACCCCATATTCTGTCGGAAGTAATATTCCTCACTCTTTCGATTAATATTTTACTGAACACTTTTCCCGGGATACTCAATAAACTAATGGCCCGATAATTATTACATTCGGTCATTCCTCCTTTCCCTTTGTACAACGGAACGATGATAGTACTCTTCCAATCCGCTGGAACAACACTAACCTGTAAGCATAAATTGTATTGTTCAAGTTCTACAAATTAGTAATTTACACCCACACTTCAACATTTTACTGGATATCCCATCTATGCCTGTAGCCTTCCCATTCTTCAATATTCTCACAGCCGTTGTGACCTTCTCACTGATATCCTTTTCCATCATCACATTCTCACATACCACTTCACAAGGGTCATGCTCAACGCCTGCAATTTTATTGTACAATTCTTCAAAATACTCCCTCCAGCAGTCCCTGATATTGCTCTCGTTCCACATGATCTCTCCACTTTTGTTCTTTACCGCATTCATTTCCCTACCTTCACCAATCTTAGCCCTTTTTACCCACTTCCAAAACAGCTTTTTATTACCTTATAAATCACTCTGCATTTTGTTAGCTTCATCCGCACGCATTCTTTCTTTTCTCTCTTTCACAACGATTTTGCATTCATTATTTTTCTTTCTGTAAACCTCACATACCTTAATACGCTCCTCCTCAGATTTGGCAGCAATCATATCCTTGTACGCCTCTTTCTTTTCTCTGACTGCAATTCTCACTTCTTCATTCCACCAAGCATCACCTTTCGTTCTTCCTACCACTCCTTTTCCACATATACTTTCAGCACATTCCACAATCACTCCTTTAAAACACTCCCACGCATCATTCACATTCTCGTTTCTGATATACTCGTCCCATTCTCTCTGCTTCAAGGATAGAGCATCCTCAAGTATGCAATCATACTGCATTCTTACGTCACTGTGTAGCAACCTCTCCGCTTTTACTCTTAACTGTTTACGCGCAACATTCTTACTTGACACCCACTTTCTGCCCAGATTCACTTTGGAGAGTACCAAATAGTGGTCTGTTCCACATTCAGCACCCCTCATCACTCGCGTGTCCCACACTAACCCTCTCAATCTCTCATCATACACAATAAAATCAATCATGCTTTTACAATCGCCCCTTTGCCAAGTATATATATGTATTCTCTTATGTTTAAACCATGTATTCGACACAAACAATCCTTTTTCCAAGCACACACTCACCAAGTTTTCACCATTATCATTCACTCGGGGGTCACCAAAAGGCCCCACCACTCTCTCAGATGCATCCCGCCTCACACCAACCCACCCATTCATGTCAGCTAGTAAAATTCAAATTTCGTAAAATTTTACAAGGTGAATTAAAAATTTTAAATATAGTTTAAAATATCAATTTTAACAGAAAAAGGGATAAAATCAATCTGTATTGTGGCGTGCACCGCATGTCACTCTTCATTTGTTCCCGAGAGTGGCGAGAGAGGGCGGTTGCGTCGAAGAATACGTGACCGGAGGCGACGAAGCCCGGACGAGGAGACATGAACCCAGTTGGACTGCAAAGAAGGAAGGACAATTTCAAAGAACCACGGAACTAGCCGCGCAGTTACTTCAACGGAGTCACCTGCTAGTGATCACACATTTGCGTGAAATTCACTGTGGAAAAATCATTAATCATTCAATTCATTATTCGCATGAACTGGGAATCGAACCCAGATCCCTCGATTTCGCTCCAAGTGCTCTGATCAATTTAGCTACCCAGGCGTCCTCTTCCACTGTGAATCTAATGGGGGCTTTAAGGAGCAAGTTGTCCTCACAGGTACCGTACATATGATGCCAGAGGTACCCGCATGGGAGCGCAAAGCCTCAACTAGACCCTCAGTTTCTTTTCCGACATTCATTTAATTTTTTTGTATTCATTGCTTGAATTGTGGAAATAAAATAAGAAACTGCTTGTGAGATGTATTTCTTTTTGTTGCTCTCGACTCTCCGATTGAAGAAGCCACGCGTTGGAGACCCCGACGTGAAGAAAAATCCTGTGTACCCTGGAACACGTGTGGGAAACACTACAGTATGTCTAGAAAATTCTGGTTTTTTTTTGTTTAAAGGGATATTAAATAGGTAGAGTATATTTAATAAGTATTACTGTCCACGACTCAAGCCACGCAAGAAACTAAGAGGGTGCAAGAGAAAAGTGGTCGAGACATCTCAGTAAGGGCTCGAGAACATAGAGCGTGTTGGGTGAAAGGAGATATCTCATCAGCCGTTGCCAAACATTTAATCGAAGAGGACCATTCAAGTTACTTTTTGCCGTAGGTGCTAAATGTTGAGAAGAAAGGAGCCAAATTGGACTACTTAGAACATTTCTAAATGTTGAGTTCTGCCAAAAACATAAGTGAGAATCTCCTAAATGAATGTGTTTTTCCCTCCCACTCTCCCCTATTATCCATACACTTATCCCCCCACCACCTCCCACTGACTGTGACGCACGTCTCTGATGTCAACCAACCACTTCTTCCCCCATGCCTCCCCCTCCCTAGATCTATATATTAACTCGCATACTATACAAAATGTACCTTTGAAAATGATTGCAAGGCAGTCGAAACCTAGGTCAGGAATAAAAGTTTTAAGTGTGGAAAATACTTAGAATTCTTTCTTTTTCGTCATGTCTGTACTGTCATTCCACAAAGTTACGCCTTCACCCATTAAGAATAATAAGTACATATTTCTGTGCATATGTTTCAATATTTATGGGTTATGGATGATAAGGGAGGATATTAGGTGGAAGTGAGCAGGGTATCAGTCAACGGGAGGGTTTGAAGACGAATAAAAATCAAGCTATCGCTTGGAAAGGGAAATGTTTACCTGGCTTCAAATAAAACTTTTAGGCTTTTTTTTTAAATATCAATGTTGGCAGAAGAGAGAAATAAAAATAATTCAGAAAGTTTTACTTCCCTCAACTGGGCTCGGATTTTTTGATTCCGTCGCACGAGTAGACTCTAAAACTATTGCCTTCACCAACTCGGAAATCAGCGTCGTCACATGAAAAATGCGCCCACAAGTGCCCACAAACTGCGATCTTTTCAAATACGTTCCGCTGCAGTTTCGATTGTCGTTCTATATTTTTTGCTACTTCGCTTTTTTCCGTGGGATCCCCTGTTGAGCACCTAATGTAGTGCAGGCGTCGGAGTTTCTCTCCGCAAGTTTCAGAAGGCGGGTGCGCGGCAAAACGTGGTGTCCTTTTCAAATTCGCCGTGTAAGAAGCGTCCTTCCATCGCTGTTTGTTTGTTTTTCTTTTCGCAGACATCCATATCCGCTTCAATGAACTTTTCTGTGCCAAAGTTTCTGTGATAAAGTTGGCGTCTCAGAAATACATTCCGCGTTTGTTTAAAATATATGGATATCATAGGCTTTGCGAATAATTTTGGCAATGGAAATTTTCCTCTGTTTAAAGGAATGGAATTGATATATTGTGAATTAATTCATTGAGAAAATAAATTTTCAAATTCCCTTTGATGAGCATCAAAAGACTAATAGATATAAAAATATTTGGTACTCTCATTAGAGTTTTACGAAGCCTAAGGGGACTAATTTCCTCAAAATATTTCTCAGTCTTCTCAATGGAAAGTACCAAGGGAGAAAGTAAATACTAAAATTTTTACTGGAACTGAAATGATCTGTAAAACCCTTTCAATGATCGAATGCTATGTAAATGAATTCGAATAATTGTTAGTGGTACAGCTTCACCTGCGTTAAATGTCTAAGTAAAATTCTTTTGGGCCAAAGGTTCATTTTCTGATAGGTTAATATTTTTAAGATCTCATTCACTCTCTATTTGATACTTGTGGTAAAGCCTACTGAAGAAGGATAAAATAATGAGGAAGAACTAAAGAGTAATGAATGACGCAAATAATTCAATTGAAGTAAATTTAAAAAAAATTAACACAGTATATGAAACTAAGTTAAATTATACGTAATATATAAAAGGCAAAGACTAGTTTGTAATCCGCAATTTTCGGTAAGGCAGGTGGAGCTGTTACTGAGCAGTTTTCCTCGTCAAACGTGTCTTTTATTAATACATTTTTCCGCGCCATGCGTCATTTATTGGAGAATGCATGAATATGGATTCTCGCTTGCCATCTATTGGCGCTCATATGAATCACTACTCCTGATAACGGAATCTTACGTACGTTAGCGTAGCCTTTTTATGTAGTAGATGCCTATGGAATAGCAGATATTACATACATGTGGCCCTAAAATCCTCTGGAGTTAATGCTGGTTGATTGATTTTCTCGAGAAAAAAATTTTAGACTTTCGCGAAAGTAAGCAGCAAATAAAGATGGGACTAATTCAAGCAAAAGTTTCATATTTTAATTTATTCAGTAATTTTTTTTGCTATTTTGTCAATATTTTAGCCTGTTTATGCAGGCATTTTCAACTAGTATGACCAAAAATATTGGACGAGATGTTGTGGAATATCTTGATGAAATTTAAATGAAAACAATTTGATATGTCCATTGTTCAAGAAGAAATTATAAAGTTTTCCGTTTTAATTTTCTACTATCATCGCATAAACATCTTTCCATTGTATGCCTATTTCGCACAGCAATGACTATTCCGTGTTTCTCTTAGCCCATGTTTGACACTGTGGATATGGATACCTTTGACAGTGCCGAATCTACGCCCACGAGTGCCTAGCAACCTCCAAAGGGGAAGAGGGGGGCGTAGGCGTAAAAGGTGGGCGTGGATAATATTTCACGGGTGGGAAAGGACTCTCCCTTCTCCGCAGAAAGCGACTTGGTCATCATTCTTCATTGCAGTCTCGTATTCAGTCAAGCAGGGACGAGAGGAGGCCGTGGGTGATGGGGGAGCGCATTGGAGAGCCTCTTCATCCCTTCTACTCACATCACCCATCGTCTCCTTACCTCCCCCGACCCACACTTCTCCTCCTTCCTTCTCCTTCCATCCCATTCCCCTTTCGTTCCCTGATTCATCTCCTTCCTCTTCCACGTCATTCTTCAGCTTCGAAAGTGAGTGAGTGCCAATCCATAAAAAAATAACAATAATGAAATACACGTAAAAAGGGGGAATCTCTCTCTCTCCCGCCATCTAAACAGATAACTTGATCATCATTACTTTTTCTTCTTGCTGTGGATTTTTATTCCCCGGATTTCGCGTCAATCTTTGGGAACGAGCTTGCAGATTGATCGCTCGCTCCATTCCCGCTGGATCGCAGCGAAATGGAAACTTCCCCCTCTCTCCATTTTTTCTTTACCCTCTCCTCCTTCTCTGGCCGGCATCCCCCACCAACTGCGTAAAAAAAAGCAATGGACATCGGAATGGGAAAGCGATTTAGGCAACGCATAATATATTTTACGCCAAAAGTCGTCTGAATTTCGGATGCGGGATTTGTAGACAATAAAAGAAAGAGCTTCTCTGCCAAAAATCCACCGAAGATAAATTTGGCAGCCAAGGCATGCTTTTTTAATCAACAGTGAGAATGCTTTTCGTAAAATATATTAAAATATTTGGATTGGAGATCATGCTGAGCAAACAAATTCAAACGACATGAAGATTCAAACGACACAAGTCCTGAGTTCCAGAGTATGCAAATTTGGCGCTGCTGTTATCCTGGGGAGATTTGGTACAAAGAAACTTAATTAAATCATAAGGGGTATGTTGACGATTCATGTAAATTCGCAGAAATATAGCCTTTAGAGGCAAGCAATTGTCTTTTTGCAATTTTAATTTAGGCTTTGGTCACCAATACTAGGGGTAAAAAGGTCAATTTTATAAAATTTACTTACACTCGACTAAACATACGACCTTTTTCTAGCATTGTACCATATTTTTAATACCGTGGCACAAAAATAAGTGTCTAAAACTAGAGGCAAAATAACCTAAGATCGATGGGACGGAATATATACGCCACGTTCGAAGCCCCTGTCGGAGATAAGATTGGGCAGCATTCAGTGGTATCTTGCACACGTATAGCAAGTCAAATTCAGGAAATAGAGGAACTTGCGCTTTATTTGGATAATGCACCAAAAGCTTTCCATTTTACATGCTGGATTGCATGAGCATTCCAAAAACATTTTTTAACACGCTTGAATGCACCACCCCCCGCGTTAAGCTTATTGGTCAAAATATGCTGGACTATACCTGAGATCATGCTTGAACATGATTGGTTACAATGTTTGTCCCGCTTTGGTGGCTACGATTTTTTCTCTGATTTCAACAATATATATGTCGTTAACAAACTTAGCCATTGGAAGCGACAACATTGACAAAGTATGGTTAATGCTAACGTATGGCCAACGTTTAAATTTGTTTCATGAACCTGTCAATGACCGCTGTTAATGGGAGTTAACGGAAACCTCAAATGATAACTCTTTCACGTTTAAAGGGATACGAACTACGTGAAGTTTTTATATAAAGATGATTTATTTTGAAATCTCAGAGTAACATTGTGGATGCTTGTGTCAATTCATCAGAGTTGCCGCGCAACAATCGACAAGTCTTTGTTTTCCTTTTCTTTGCTTCTTCATTTCCTTTTCTTTGCTTGTTCATTTCCTTCTCTTTGCTGTGTGCTTTTCTTTGCTTGCGCAATTCTTGGGAGCACCCGTTGTGGAGGGGATGAAAACCCATAACATGTATATGCTAATATCAGGGAATTAAAGAGATGCCTGTAACGCCGTGAATATACAAATTAGTCGAAGTAATTTTTTCATATCAATTTCTAGACTTTATGATTAGAATACTGCACTGGGTTAAGTTGATTTTCAATATTTCGGGTATAGTATCATTATTTTGCTTGAAATTATCTCCACAGATAAGGTGGTTAGAGCGATTTTCATGTCCAGATCCGCGTAAAAATTTGCATACGTGAACTTATTTCTAATTTTTACACATGAAAGTGAAAATATTGTAACTTTCAAATTCGATTTTTGGGAATTTAATGGTAACACAAAGATTTATAGCACTTGACATATTTCGTAATAATTCTATAAAATATGAACAGCTGTTCTTCTAAGCGCGAAATAATACGTTGATATCAAATGTCAAGGTATCATGCTGAGTTACAAATGGTATTTATTTATGACTACCATTTGAATTTTGAACTTCGCGCAGTACACCCAAACCATAACCATTCTTATAGGCAAAAATATGATATAAAACATTCAAGGTGAAAATTTAATTATTGCATCTTTTTATTACTACATTTACGGTAATTTACGCAGTAAAAACATGTGCTTAAGTGAAATTTGGTCAAAGACGTTTTTTTCGCCTTTCGGCAGTCATGGTATCGAAATATGCACTCAGCGACTCACGATTCCCGCCTTTGCCGCCTTAAGGAGATTTTTCACTTTACAGGCTACCTTTCACATGAGACAGAAGGGACAATATCTCTCGGCAGTCGAAAAGGGTAACTCCACTCATGTACGAATCCAAGTAGTAGCCCAATAGTGCTTAATTTGGAGAAATGAGTGAGGATCGATGTTTCCATCGCAGATTTCGTAGGTTTCCATCGATTTTGTAGGACTAGAAAACATTGACCAAAATACGGAACATTCCAGCTAGTGAAAGTGTTCCAAAGGCTTCTCAGGAATCCCTCAAAAAGGAAAACGAAATGTCTAAAATCAAAAATAAACGTATCAGGCGTGATTATATGGAATTTCAAAATAATGAAAAATTGTGATTCTCTGAAAATAAATTCAATGTAACCAAAGTGTCAACGCATCTCATTATCATCATCATGTCCTGGTGATGTTGCAGTAAATGGAAGCTTATGTCACATTTAATTTAATTTACAATTGGAAAATTGTACCTATTTAAAAACATTTCATCCATTTGGATGGAAATATGGCACATAACTTTGCAACCAAAGAAAAAGGTAATTAAAGTCAAAGCCTGATATACATAACAAAGTAGTCCTCTCACGCCAGAAACTAGTCTCTCTGATAAAGGAAGATGTATTGTGGTTGCCACTACAGTTTTTCATTCGTTCATATATGCTCAAATTCTATTTTGAAAGTATCATTTTCATTGCGTTGTGCCTTTTAATACTTTTAGTATGTCCTCGTTAAAATTTTACTAAGCATTTTCCGTGAGAGTTTATTGGGATTTTAATTACCACAGTAGCTTCATGCATTCCATGTAATGTAAATGCAGTTTTATTATAATGAAAATACATATTATACCTTAAAGATGCTTGTAATATTGAGAAAAATTTATAACGAACTTGACAAGTTATTTAATCAATATTAAACATTATTAAGAAATTAAAATAAAAACGATTAAAAATTGATTAGCGTGTTCAATTCAAAATTTGAGTACATAGATGAAAGCCAACATTTGAGTAGCCAAAAATATACCCCTTTAAAAGGTAATAATGATAAAATTTTAGATTTGAAAAACAATGATAAAAAATAAAATTATTTAGGTTGAAATGAAATATTTGCTCGCGCATCGGCAACGTCAATATGAATGGTTGTTGCCATTATAATTGAACTTAATTTCAAATCTCATTCCTGCTTCGGGGAAAGGTTTCCATGAAAGTATTCTCCAATGATTTTTTCATTAGATTAATCTGCAATAAGTTATTAATATCATTATTATTACACGCATAGAATTTATATTTTCCATATAAATATAGATAATTGCACCATGAGGCATTGAAACTGAACCTTCTGCCTCGTATGATAAAAGATTCTATCTACTTGAGCACTGTTGGCAAATTCTTTTGCTGCTAGAAGGAAAATAAATGTTAAAAAATTATCATAAATTCTAATATTTTTATTATATTCCCAGCCAGAAAATATGCATCAACAGGTTTAATATGTTAAATGTTATCATTTTACTTTACTCTCACTAAGGCTTTTTCTCACGATTTCCAACTTCAATTCTTTGTATCTTAGACGATATTTGATATTAAGGACTGAGTCAAGTATGATAAGAGCCGCTCTGGAAGATTCCACCCGATAACTGAGCTTGTACCGGCGGAGAATTGGCAACATTAACCGCATCTTAACGCATGTCTACTAAAATATGGACCTCTCTAATCAATGATAGCAGCCAATCAAAATAGCTGCTGAAACGTTTTCATTATTGTTCTATTAGTAGTCTGATAACTATTAAGAACCAACAGGAATTATGTGTAGCGCAGTTTTCCAAAAATGAAGATCACAAAGAGTGTATACAAGCTGACGTGATTGATAGTAAATTACTATCTCCTCCTGGGAGATAGTAGCAAACTTTTACCGTATCAGTTATGTAGTCAAGATAGATCAGACAGTATGATAGAGACCATGCTTGTCAGTCGGTATGCTGGTTGAATATCACACATTACAAGATACAAGCCAGAATCCTAGAAACAATGCTGAATCAATTACCGTCTTAAACGAGACTGTGAATATCCTGAAATTAGAATTGTGATTCTTGAAAATGCTTTGATGCTCCCTACAAAATATGGACTCCAACTCAAGACACGACTATTAATGTTAGATTAAGCTTTGCCGAAAAAACGTTCAGTGCGTTCCAACTGGAGGATTATTATCGCGGTAATTGATATAACCAAAGTCCCGGCATTCACAAAACCTCCATTCCTCCCCTCCTATTCTTGCCTGAGGGTGTGTGAGGCAGGCTTCGCGTCACCCCCGGACCCCCAGCATCGCATTAAAAACCCTTTTCCTCCTCCGTAGGGCACGCATTTGGGCCGCAATCTCGCATCATCTCCCTTCCCTTTCGGACAACAATAGCGGTGGCGAAATAGCGTATGTCCCACTGCAGGGGCGTTCAACGTTATTCCGTGAAAATCCTTTCTCTCCAAACGCCACCTTATTGCGACTAGCCAAACCCTAAAATCCTTCCGGAAACCCTCGTACAACGTAAAACTCTTCTCCTGCTGGCGAATCATAATCACCCGATCACACTATTACCCCCTCCCACACCCTCTCACAATCAACAAGGCTCTCCAAACCCCACTTTTCCTCTGGTTACCCCCTTCTGCCACTATCCGCCTATATTTTCTGGGCCGCCAGACCTTGGGGTAATTTGAGCTAGATATTTCTCTATTCATAATAGAGACATAGTTCTAATTAGTATATTCTATTTCAGTAACTGCAAGAAACAGAAGTTAATAATTTAATATAAATAGTGTCATAATATACTTTTATATAACTGAAGTTCTCAGTAATTAAATATAAATACCTGTATAGGTCTTCAACTTGACTAAGTTTTTTCACGCGGTACGTGTAAAACTCCTTCACAACGGAAGATGCTTTTGCGATTCTGATAAAATGCTGCAGTGACCATGTGAATTTTTTAAAATAGCTGAAAAGGTTATATTATAAATACAAACTCAACTTTATCACTAAAATAGCTGCATACTGAAAGTACTGTGGTATGTACGTTATTTATCTTTTAAAATGGCTGAGAAAACACGGAAACTACTCATTGTTAATTTTTTTTGCGAGATTTAGGTGTAAAATATTCCTCATTTTTTAAAATAATGTCTGCCTGCTTGTAAACTGGGTGGTAATTTTGGCAAAATTCTAGGTAAGTAGTGAAGGAAGGGGTTCATATTTTAGTGCTAAAGGAAGGGTGAGATATCAAATATTAAAATTATGCGAAAGTCATAGATTTCTAGGAGAAATGATACCTCGCTCAAAGGTTCAGGGTTCCTCTGGCCCATTTTAGTCAAAACAAATGATAAATTACACATTTTTATTTATTTGGGTTTTAAAAATCATGCTTCCGCCGACACAACACCTTACTAATTGATAACAAAAATAAAAGTACGAAATTTACACACTATTCCGCGAGAACATTTTAAATGAACATGTCTGTCAAGCCGTTACAGCTCACTGCACCGCCATTTAACTGGAAGAACCACATTTTGACTTTAAATTACTGCAGTAACGTTTTGATATCCTGAGGAAATAGATAGTAATATTCCAAACATTTAATTAATATCTATTCTAATTCATTTTCGTTTTCACTTCTTATAAATGGTTTTCATCAAAAGTTTGAATACGATTTCACATTCAAATTCACATTTTCCAGCTGTATTCGAGCAGTCTCCATAAGAGTTCGTATTAAAATCTCCACTTTCAAGTCTGAATTATAATAAAAATTGTCTGAAAACCGTATTATTTTCTCATCAGTTGATGATACGTACTTCAAAGATGCTATATTTTAGTTTTCAGAGTGTCTGGAGTGAGTGACTCTGATGCCAGAGGCACCTTTAAGCGATGAGATCCCTCCAAACCCGATAGCCATCCCTTCAGCTTCGGATCCTTTTGTGTGGGAGGCAGGTATATGTGCGTATGGATATGTGTACATATGTATGGATACGTGTGCATTTGAAAGGGAAGGGGTCAAGTGCCTTTCGGGGTCACATCGCCAATGCCACCGGCCACGAAAGGCGTGTCCCGGAACGACCCAGAGGAAAGGACTTGTTGCCCAGAAATTGGCGACTTTAGCGGAGATAAGAGGCGATTCAAAGTGCCGGTGGCGTTTAATTTCGGGGGCAAAGGAATGCCTTTAAATGGCGAGAGGGAGAGAGAGAGAGAGGGAGAGAGGGACATAAAGAGGGAAGGGATGTGGTGCTCTGTGCTGCTATGGCGGTGGCCCGCACGGAAATGCTTCCCGAAAAGGCCGAGCCGTCTCCCTCTCTCCCTAGCGCCCGCGTCGTCGGGAATGGTGGATTTCGGTCGTAAAAGTAATTAGTCAGTCGTTTAGGCAGTGAAGGATTCCCTTCTCGCGGCTTGATGAACCAGAAGCAGAGGGAATGGCGATGCGGACGATGGGGGTGTGTAGATTAATGGGTTGATTTTAACAGGGGGAAAGGGGGTTTGAGCACCCTTGGACCATCGCCGCCGATTTTGACACAATCCTCACGGGAATCGGGTGGGACATGCATCGCGAAAGCTACGGAAAAAAAATCACATTTTATTTTTCTTATTCCCAAAATCACTGATCGAATGATTTCAAGTGACTGGAATTGAACTCATCAATTAAGCTCAAATTTCGCCCATTTCATATTTTATGTTTAACAGAAATATTGATTTTTCAATTGCCAATGCCAGTCACCAATACTGTAATGTGTGTACTCTGGACCTATCGTTTGTTCTTCATTATTTCCCTAGAGTACTTTCAGAGAAAAAAGGCTCCGAGAATATTGGCATAAACAAATTTGTCGATCGTGAAATTAAGAGCTTGAGCGAGGTATCAATTTTCCCAGCAATCAATTGTATTCGGTCTTGTTTAAAAAAGAAATATCACATCTATCTATACTTTAAAAATACCAGCCCGTTACAGAACTACTTTCCAAGATATTTTCCAACAAAAAACAACCATTTTATATGGGATATGATGCACGCATACTCCCCAGAGAGACATTATTGTTAAAAAATAAGGCGTTTCTAGCACCTAGATCTCAGCGAAAATTAGCAGTGTGTAATTATAAAATTTTTCCAAATTATTTTTAAAAGTAAATCATATAGTCACAGCAGTATTTTTTTAGAATTACACAAAAAACTTCCTTTATGATGAATGATGCGCGTTAAAAAAATGCATCTAGTTAAAGACTCTTATATATATATATATATATATATATATATATATATATATATATATATATATATATATATATATATATATATATATATATATATATATATATATATATATATATATATATATATATTCAATTATTGATAATTTGTCATATAATAGTATATTACGGTAGTATTATTTTTACAATAATTACTTTCATCTTCCTACAGCTGATGAGATAACAATCTAAAATTCAAATACGACCTCCGTGACGACTGGGGAGAAATCTCGCCCCAAATTTCTGCAGTGAAAGCAAGGTTAACTCGTAGATGGTTAATTTCTGCTTCTAAGCAAGGAAGCTTTACGCTATGTATTTATTCTATATGAAGTATATTAATCACAGCTTTTTTGATGTGGAAGGCTGAATCGTTCATTCGTTTTTGTACTTGTATCTCGGCTCTTTATCATAGGAGTTGAATGTTCATCAAATGTTAAGGCTCGTAATGAATCATCCAGAGACATAAGACCAAGAAATTTTTTATCACACAATAAAAATAACTTGATGAATCTAGGTAATTTTCCACACCTGCAATATATTTATATAAAACTTTTAAACTTCTCCCTGAGATTATCCCAGTGTTTATTGTTCAAGTTTGAAGTATAATATTTCCAAAACCACCGAGGATATATCTGCTATCTTTTAATTCAAACAGAGCTTAATAAACTCAACTTTGATTAATTTTAAACACTTTTGTTAAATGTCAAGTTTTGTGAGTATTTTTTTAAATTCAGGACAGAAAAAAGGCTCAAATGTCGCGATTCTATAGAAGTGCTTCATAAAAACGAAACTAAGATGGAGGAAACATTTTCCTGGAAACAATGTTAACTATGTCTTTGCAAGTGCTCGTACTGGAATTATCCGCCATAAGGTTTATTCTTTCAGCGATTATGAAATAATTCATAAATACCAAATGGAATCAAGAATCAATCAACGTTTAGATTTAAATGGGGTCTAATATGATATGAAGATAACAGGAATAAACTCGTTGGTTTTTGAGATGTATTAAAAACTTGGTTTACGCAATAATTAAACGGACAGTAGTATTCATTCTTCAAGGCGATGCATAGCAATTACGAATTTTTGGTGAAATTTAGTTTCTTGATTGATATGTTCATAAATACGTAATAACTATTGCAGCCCAAACGCATTTTCTTTAAAGTTGCAAGGAAGAGAGATTTAAATATATTTCCCAGATCCACAGGCTAGATAAATAGATCAATAAAGATAGCTATTCATTTGTTACCCATTGAGTTAGCTGATTTTTAAATCCCTTCAATTTCCAGTGGTAATTCCATGGTCGGAAAAAAGAATGTTATTCTAAAACGTGGTATTCCGTTGTATTTCTATTTGCAGTAACATTAAATATTCACAGAAGATATGAATAAAATGAAATTGATACCAATTGCGAAATTGGTATAAATTTACTGACATTCATAATGTGTACCTGGACTGTACACCGTATACCATCACTACCTACTGTAAAATACCCAATTGTGTAAATTTTTCTTGTTTGTTTGTTGTGAATCCGAATATATCTTATCTATTTATTGATCGAACATGGAATGCTTTTTTGGACATTTTCAATCGAAAATAAAATCATTTCCGGAGTTATATTAGTAAATAGCATAATAAAAGAAAAAAATTGCTGAGTTGATGAAGGAAAATTGATGTTGTCACGCCTATAACTCGTCAATTGTATTTTATTTTCTCGGGTATTTCCACGCTAATTGGTTGCATGCTTTCAAATACAGTACTATACATATGTTAGAGAAAAATAGCTTTTATGTCGGCTATGGAGTAAGTATGTATTCATTTGAATTTTAATTCAGTCAAAATGGTGCTCCATTTTACGCTTAAATTTACGATTATTTTATTTAAATTGAACATGATTGCCTGGCAAATCAATTCTTGTGCCATTACTGCTTTGAAACTCAGATATAGTACTGCAAAGCGCTGCTTCTTTGCTTCTTGATTCGCTCAATGAATTTTATTTTTTTTGTATACTTATAAAAGCTTGTAGCAACAGATTATATATATATGTGTAAATATATATATATATATATATATATATATATATATATATATCAATGTTCTGACTTGCATTTTTTGTGGAAATTAGAAACACTGACGAATTATGTTAAGACCTTGACTTCAGGTTCATTCATAGCAGAGGGGTAGAGTAACATTACACTTTTGTCAAATCTCTCGTGCCCAATTTCTTTAACTCACAAAGTATTCATGCTACATTATAAAGTATTATTCTATACAGAGGATATGAATAATTTCACTTAGAATAAAAATTCCTCCCCCACTTTTGGATAAATATTCTGTATTTCCTCCCATGTCAGTGGTCGTAAATTGCTACTGGCATCCTTATTGATCATATAGAATAGCATCATCACAAAAAAGATACATATAAAATTTCCACAGAGAGTTAATTTGGCCAAACTTGATTTTGGTAACGATTGCCTTGTTGAAGGCCTGATTACACCTTGATAATGGAAAAAGTTGCCGAAACCGAGGTTGGCGAAATAAACTCTCTGTAAAAATTTAATATGTATCTTTTTTGCAAGAATGATATGGGTTGCTCATTTTCACAAGGTCTTACCGGATTCTTGAAACTTAATGGAGTAAGTATATGTTAATCTACATCTACACAGTATATATTTTAAGCCATCAAGAGGGTGTGCAACAGGGGGTAACTAATCACCTATGTGTACTACACTGTACCGCTTTGAATATAATGAAGATACCGCTCTTTGTGTATAAGAAAAAACATGTTGATATTCATAAGGATGTAACATTTATCTGACAACCATTCACAACAGACTTGCCATCAAAGTTAGAGAAACTATTAGTATTAATGTATTTTTTAACTACGAAAATTGACCGAGAATCGAGAGTTTCCTCTCGGAAATGAGGAAACATGAACGATACGCTGCCAGTGCAAGGTAGCTGATGGCAATAGAAGCATTTGGGAGGAATTCAACAAACTTACTATGCTAACTATCGGTAAAACTAGCTTACCTATCGGTAAAACTAGCTTAAAGACTTACTGGCTGCTGTAATGGTCTCTTATCGAAAAAGTTAACAGGGAGTAACATTAATCTTGAATAGCAATGACTGCAATTTTCCAACCAGCGGTAATTTTTCACATCGTTCCAACACAAGGAGTCTAATGAAAGAGCTTCAGCGTTTGGCAAATGCTCGACTCGCCTGCACATCTCCAAACCGCCCGAGATTTATCGCCGTCTGGCAGGCAGAGGGAGGGAGGTGGGTGTTCGTTCATTAAGGGGGAACCAGCCCACACGCAAGACCGCTAGAGTCTCCGCTCTCGGAAAACCCCGTCCGGAAACATCCTGGTGAAGACCGCCTACTCCTTATCCCAGCCTCCGTTTCTTCATCCCTCTCAGACCTTCATCTCAGCGAGCAAGGAGCGAACCTAAGACTTTCACGAGCCAAAAAAACGACCTCCCCACCGGAGGAAGAGATTGAATGACGGTGGTTCGGGTTGATCTATCCTTGTAACGGGGGTGTGTTCGATGCTCCGGGTCTATGGTGTAAAAAAAAGAAGGTAGAGGGAACGGTCTTTGTGGTTACAGAAGGGGGTGGAAGGAGGGAGCGTGACATGGAAGACGGGGAAGATGCGTGCGGGAGGGGAGAGATTCAAAGGGAAGGAGATGGGAATAGGATTGAGTGGGTGGAGGATTTCGCAGTCGGCCAGAAAGAAATGGGATCGCAAGATGGTAATATTTATCAGAGAGCTGGTTGGTAGAAAAATTATTAACTACCTACTACTTTTAAACATTTATTTAAATTTAAGTTATTATCCTGGAGATTGTAGGTAATAGTTTCTGTCGAAGGCTTTCGCGGCGTTCTGGATGTCCATTGGGTTGGCTCTCGGGATTCGACCGCGTATTCATCATTCTGGATGGCGACGCTTCGCTTACTATGCCGTAGGCGTCCTCAGGCCAGGCTGAAGTGGAGAACACGCTCGGGCACTGAAAAATGACCAAGAAAAAAAATTGGCCATTGCTGAGAATGTCGGGTTGGAACCAGGTAATGTAGTTAATTTTGACAAACCAAAAATCCTGGCCAGAGAAAGAAGATATTTTCCACTGTTCATAGGTGAGGCTGTGTAAATTGTCAAGAGACCGGACAAAAAGAGAGGTTGGTTACACCCTCTCAAATACATGGAAACTTGACTTCCGAGACAGACGTAACTTCCCGCCAACCTCACCTAGTTACCTCTTCCCTTCGCTTTGCCTGCTTTCCCTCGACCAGACATAAAGAAGGCCGGATCTTGATTCGCCCCTTCCCACGCTTGGCATAATTATACCGGCCTTTTCCGAAGAAATCTCCTCTTCAGCCTGGTCTGAGGACGCCTGCGGCATTGTAGGCGAAACGTCGCCATCCAAAATGATGAATACGCGGTCGAATCCCGAAATCCAACCCAATGGACATTGTAGGAAATAATTCATGTTCAAACTGTTACTATTTCGCCTACGTTTTGCATCTTTATTTCTGCTTCATCAGAGCACAGAAAGAGTTCCCTTTTTACCTTCCCAGAGAGTTCCTTATGAAGGTATAAACAAAAAGTAATTCAAAAGGAACACTCTCTGAGCCCTGATAAAGCATAAATAAAGATGCGAAACGTTGGTTACATAGTGACAGTTTAAACATGAATTATTACCTACAATCTCCAGGAAAATTACTTAATATTAAAATAAAGAGGTCACAAAGAAGAATCATCTAGATAATAAAATAATAATCAAATAAACAGCTCAATTAAGCCCAACAAAACAGACAGTATGAAGATCAGAGGAATTTCATGGGTAAATTTCCTACAGGCATTAGGGAAAATTGGGCCGATGAAAATTCACAGCTGAAATGGCAATAGGATGGTCACTTCTTCCAAGAAATTAAAGACGATAAATCCAAGACAGGATAATAAAAGCTCGAAAATATGAAAAAGAAGATTTAAATCGATGTGGTAGATAGATGCAGAAAATGTAAATATGTCATTGAGTCAATAGAGCACTCTATATATGACTGCCCTACCCCTTCGAGTAATGCTTGCATAAAAAGACGTAATAAACCAGTAAAGATGTTCCAATAAAATTTGGGACGTAATACTCCCTCTTGGAAAAAAATATCCCACCATATTACAAATATCAACCACCTGCAGTATTGGAGTAAAAATCCCGTTGTATATATTGGAACCATCCAATACTACCTGATAAAACATAGGTTGGAATAAATCGCAAAATTATACTAATCAATAAATCAGAAAAAAAGGTGAAAGACACTGACACAACAGTTTTACTAACGCTTAACATAAGATCCACTGAGAAAGACCAATTAGCATGAAGACTAACTCGATGAAATACAAAGACTTAGTCGATGAAATAAAAATTTTATGGAAATTGAAAACTATTAGTCATCCTCAAATAATTAATTAAGAAGGAGAAATCCCTCTTTTGTTTCAAAAACAAATCCAGAAGATGGGATTGAGCAACAAAATCATTTCCATTGGGTAGAAGGTGGTACTACTGCAAACGTTTTGGTAAGTGTGGAAGTTCTTTAAAAGCATTAATTGGGACCTTGAGGGCTAGATCGAAAAATTTACCTTGATATACGAGCCTAATCATAATCCATGTATAGAGTGACTTATTTTCTTCCGGTTAGTAGCAATACTAATTGAAAAGAAGCAAAAATCGATACGTATTGAAAATCTTAAATCAATTATAAGAAGTTAAAGCATGTAAAATACGCTCACAAAACGACAACAATCACGAGAAAAATTCTAAATTCACTGATAATAAAAATTATATAAAGCCCGCCATGTTGTCTTAAATCATATTTATTAATCTGCTGTTCTTCCCAGATCAGATATATGTCGTACGCAAGTCAATTTCATCGGAATCATTTACTACAGTCCATAATATTTCTGTAATGAACCTTAGATTGTAGTTAAAAGATTATGTAGGCTTTCCCGGTGAATTTCACGCAGAATAGTTTATCAGGTTTTCCAGCTGATAATGGGGCTTCAGCGCTGCCAATGCTTCGAAAATTGACTAGCTCTTCAGGGCTTTTGTAAACCATTTGTAAATTGTCCACAATTTAATGCCAAGGAGTGGACTCATGTGTCTCTTGATTGGTTTGCTTGTCTGAATTACTGCTAATAAATGTCATACTCATCTTTTTAATTTTTAATTAATTTAATAACACCTTAACAGGCGCTACTTAATTAAAAGCTCGTGTATCTATTGAATTTCATAAAATATTAAAGGCAATTTAGGCGAACGGACGAGTCAGGAGAAATCAGATTCCAATTGTTGGAAACTACCAGCGGATAAGTTTAAAGAGGAACGTGCATTTAAGGTATGATCGAAAACCCACCTAGGTTCAAACATGCATTTAGAAATAATACATCGACTATCGAATATCGGAAAAATAGTACTGGATCATCGGTTATCTAATGAATATATTTTGATTTATAAATTATGAATTATAAAGCTAATATATATTGCCTAAATGGCAATTCAATGGCATATCTTCTCATAATTTTTTTATTTTAATTTCCGCCCAAAGAAAATTGTTCAAATACGTGTATAACATGCACTACATATTGAGACTCAAGTCACTCATTACATTACAGCTAATTGCTTACACCTTAAGAAAACATCTTCGAAGCGCTGGTTCCTTATAAACGTCATTAGGAATCCCTGATGATGGAGAGCAAGTCGCTTTCCGAAACCAAGGAAAGAAGAAAGTACATAAGAAGAATTACCCAAGAGGAAGGGAGCCAGGATAAGATAGGGGAGGAAGGATGGCTGCAGACAACCTATCTTAATAGTGAACGGCAAATTGATGAATAACTATTAGTCAGAGAGAACTTAACTGTCTACCTATTTCAGTATTTTATGTAAGGTATTGCGAGGGTAATGGGAAAGCGAAACCTGAAAGAGGGAAATAATTTTCTTCTTAAAAATGCCCGTCTAGAAAATAAATTCTTTCATAGCTAAGGCGAGTAAATGAGAAACTAAGCAACATACTTGTAATATCGATGAACAACCACTAAAAGCAGATTTATTTCAGTACAGCAAACTAAATTTCAGACCTAAAAACAAGGATCAGCCTATCCGTTTGTCAATCTTGCAATTGGCGTAAGGAAGACGGTGGGGACACTAAAATACTCTGGATACAAAATGAAACACGTCTTGTACTTTTTGAATCATGTCAGCTCTGCAGGAATAAAACATTACAAGTCTACCGTAATGGGAAATGCCATTATATTTTTTATCCCCGCGCGGGAATTGGGTGGTGGCCATAAAGCAACTATCTTCGGGAGCAGGAGGGTGTAAAAGTCTTGAATGAGGCGGGACATTGCTCAGCGGTGCCCACCTCCTTCGTGTAAGCGTCCTCTGCCGGAGAGGAACGCGGGGAGGGCTGATGGGAGTGTGAGGGGAGGTGGGGATGGTCGGGGGGAAGCGACATGTGCCGGACGAACGGACAGACGCGTAGAGGGCTGGATTACGCGCCATATTGGAATGTGTACGCTTCTGATAGGACGTAAAAAGAGGTAAAAGTAGTAAGGGAGTAGCCTGTGTAGTTCAAGAGAACTAGTTTAAAATATCTCTATCTTGTTTATTTTGTTTGAAAATCCTGCGATTGGCGATAACCTATTGAAATTCTAAATTACTGAAAAAAATCATGCAGATTATTCCGCGAATATGCTTAAACTGAGCACTTTCTTCAGCCGACTGGAGACTACTGCAGCGACATTTTTATTGAATGAACATGTTTTGGCTTCCAATGTCGTACCTATTGGTCAATGGTACAAAAGACAAAGTGGTAAGTTATCCACAACTTATTTTTCTTCAATTTCTTGGAATTTTTCCCCTTCTGAGATCGGTTTAGTAAGAAAATGGTATATATATAAGGAAAAATATATTTTTTACATTTATCCTAGTTTTCCTATCCTTGTATTAAAAACCATGTAATGTCAATTTTTTTATTGCGAGAAAAAATAGTGAGGGAGGGTAAAATTATCCCTATCATGTCAGAGCCATTTAAGCCATTTTACGGTGGAACTTGGAGAAAAGTTAGCTGAGAGATCTTTTTATTAAAACTCAGAAATTTTTAAACTAAAATATTTTATCGCAGAAACTTTTACATATTCGCTGAAAAATTTTATCGCGTGAACCGTTTTTGAGGATGCCGGTAGTAGCCATGGCATTTTTACCAGTACCGAGTCATCCGCAAATTTGCATCACGGCAACATTCAATAGTGGAAAAATTATTCGCTTTGACCGGGACAGGAACCGAGATCCTTCGATTTTCACCCCATAAAAATCCGGGGGGGAGGAGAACGCCCTCGTGAGCTTAGCTGTATATCAAAAGAAAACTTGAGGGATCTGGGTTCGATAACAGATCAAGACGAGTGATTAAGTTTCTGTGGATTCTCACATTTCTATTGTAACGGCGTTTTTATCGTGAGACGTTAAGAAATGAGTCAGGTAAGACTCATGATAGATATAAATTGAAGGCGACGATAATTGACTACATTTCTTATTTTCACACTGTTTATAATAAATGTACTCGACACAAAATTTCCAGTATTTGGAATTGTATCTTCTATGGCAGGCTGTCACCTTGTTCAACTTTTGGGCTTATCTTCCCTATGTATGTATGACGAAATTACTTTTTTTGGCCCTTGTTTCTTTCTTACTTAAGGCCTTGCCTTGAAGAGTAATAAATTAATTTTCTAATTCTCAAGAATGCTTACCCTATGGTAAAAGGTATTTATAATTCCATTTGATTTGTTTTTGGCGTTATACCATATATTTGCATATTTTAATGAGTTTCATTAATACTATCAGTCGCCAAGGGGACGGTGTGGCAAATTTGCGACAGCTCGAGCAGTTTTATGAAGTTTTTCCAAATTATTACGATTTTGAGTGGTAAACAAAATTCGTATGGAATAATATGACTCTTTGTCATTTATTCTTTAAAATGAGGCTGGTGTCGATCTATCGTCCTAGTGCTAGGATCATTGGCTTTGTTGCTTTTTCCTGTTCCAATATGGATCTTTGTTCGACTTATTCACTTTCTCTCGAGGAATTCTGTACTAGATCTCAACATCCTTTAAGATCCCTGTTGCATCATGCTGTTCAATGGTCCTTCCAAGGATTTTTCCTTGATTTATCGACAAATTTTTATGCCATATTAGTTTTACCCAATTTTAGGAGAACTATCTCATTACTATTTTATTGTACATTCATTTTCATTTTAAGTCAATTATGACCATTTTGCTGAAAGACTTGGCTCAAATATAAATAAATATGAGACTTGGCTTCGACAATTCTACCGATCTTCAATGGAACTGTTCAACAAAAACGCGTGATTTATTGCAATTTTTTACGAATAATTTTCACCAAAATATCGCGAATTCTAAGGGTAACGATAAAAAATGAATATATGACATTATTTATAAAATTTTCTCATGAATATTCTCTCATATTTTTATATTTATATATTTTCTCATGATTTATCTTTTCACACTCATTATTTCTTATTTAAGTGCGCAAAAGAAAAAAAATCCTCCTAGGAATAAGAATAAACCTTCATTGTATTCCTTTAATGGGAATTAGGAGATAGATATACGGGCAGAGATATTAAGTTTTCTTTTATTAATAAAATTGAAAATTTTATTAATAAAAGAAAACTTGATATTGAAAATAAATATTTAATATTAAATATTGAAAAAAGAATTAAACATTTTCTGTAACATTCCAGCGTCAGCTTGACGTTCTTTATCTTGGTAAAAGAATAGCCTATGCTTCCCGCCATAGTTATTTTGTGCGCCGGGGGGTTGAGAGGTGGGGGTGGAGAGGGAGGGGAATGGTAACGGGATGGGGTTGGGGTGAATCGGGGGGAAGTGGAAGGGGGTAGGTTGAGGCGAGCGAGCCAGGGATGAGTGGGGAAAATCGGGAATGGAATGATACGGCTCTTTTTCTGGGATAAGAATATATGGTTTCTGCACGGGAGGAGGAGAGAGGTTCAGAAGGGACAGAATAACACGCTATTTTTTTCCGTAACGTTCGCAGAAACGATCGCGCTGGGAAGGATGAGGTCGGCTCGGATTCATAATCCGGGATTGAGTGGCTCAAGGACTCCACGCAAAAAGGGGAAAGATCGAATCGGATGGGGAAAAAATATGAATGTGTATAGGTACATATATATATGTATGTATGTATGTATGAGGCTGTGAACGCAAGCACGCAGTGTGTGCCATCGGAGCGAGGGATTCAATGAGACGCCAATTTTTGCGTTGGCCGTATGTTGCATGCATGAATGTGTGCAGTTGGACATTGGAGTGGGCTTCACAAAAATGTGAGGATAACGGAAGGATTGGAAAAGGGAATTGTTCGTGTGAATAGGAGTACGCAATGATAACCTTAGGTACATAGGTGGAGCAATATTTTTCCCTAACCAGATTTTTTTCAAAATTCAGCCGCCGTAAGAAGCATGAACCTAATATTTTTGTGTGATTGGTGCAAAAATATTGTGTCACATGACTAAAATTTCCTACAATTAACTAAGTTTGCCTGCATAATTGTGTAATTAGCCTAATTTTTTTCGTGCCCATACACGGGGAAGAAGCCTTCACATCAAAATTTTTTCGCGATGATATAAACATTTCTGCTTTAAGTAATTGCTTTATTTTATAAAATAAGCTAGAAAGTATATAAGGAACCCACTTTTAACTTTCTGACGAGATCCAAGTCCTGCAAAATCCATTAATTTTAAAATAAGTCTGTAAAGAATGAATATATGTACCGTTTTCCATGTGAAATGACTATTTTTCTCAGGCAATACCTTAAAAATGAATGTGGTAAGTAGAAGCTGTTTTAATATTTTGGAAGGTGAGATATTTTTGTTAAAAATGAGACAAAATACGGTAAACTATTTTGCTATTAGCCACTTTAATGAAATTTTGTATTTGTTGCGTAATAAAATTTACTAAAACATTCAAAAGAACATAATCATACTGGAATTGAAAACATTAGTTATTTACTTTTATAAATTCTAAATAAAAATAATTTTGGGCTTAAGAGTCAAACATTGTCTCTGACATAGTTGTTGGGCACCTCTCACAGCTGACCAGCACAATTTTCCCGGTGAATGATAGTTATTGGCCAAGTTAATTTTGCTAAATAAGTTTAACATACTGCTACTGCTTTCATAAATTATGGCCTCTATCTACTTTTACCGCGAATCGTCATTTTTCTTCAATCTTCTATATATTTCTTCATCATCTTGCTCCTCTAACTTTTCTTGAGATTGTTTTCTATGATCTATTTTCCTCACTTATATACAAGAGTTTCTTTGAATTACATTTTCAGCAAAAGTTGATATCACAGTCTTTGTTGCTTTTTATGTTTTTGTTAGGATTCATTTTAAATAGCAGTTACGAATTACTTTCTGACACTTTAAAAGTCTGAGTCTGGTCCGGTAAGCTCACGGTATATGTCATAGTATGTCTAACAATATCACAGTATGTATAGAATATTGATGCTCATGACTGAAATTCCATCGTATCACGCAAATTGCAGCTAAAAAGATTCCTTCCATTTGATTTTCTTTTTATTTCATCCTATATCCCTGAACAGTCTTTTTTCTACTTATACTCTTCTTCCTCGGCCATGGGTTTCCATATAGATATCATCCGATATTATTTACATTCTAAATTATAATTTAAGGTCAGGTGATGTACAGTTATTGGGCAGGCGTATAACTGTTATCTCTATTCAGAAATGATAATGAAGCAAAACTATTGAAAATGATTACAAAGACGAAACAGAAAGGTAAATTTAGCATAATTTGCAAAGTTTTGCATAATATAGTTATTGGGCGGGATAGTTAATAACTAAAAGCGAAATTAAATTGGTTTAGCAATCGGCACCTGTCAGTTTAGGCTACTTAATTTTCCAAGTTGCATAAATATCAAAAGACTACTGAAGCAGTAACCTATGCTAATATCTCAAAATGATATAAAAGTGTTTTTATATCTGAAAGAGCTGAAGTGTTGCCTAAATGTCTATTGTTTTCTTGAGAATATGAGAAAGAACGCCTTCGTAAAAGCTTCTGCTTGAAAAAATCATGCCTAACTGAATTATGAGGCGTGGTGGTCATTTCACTGGATTAAAAGAAATCTCTATCCACCTCAGGTACCGAGTTTATTGTAAATTCGGTCGAACTCTGGTCTTATAGGCTCTTCAAAGCACCAAATGACCAATAACCGTTGGGTGGCCAGTAACTGTACGGTTTACCGTAAATGAACCCTAGGTAAAATGATATCCTTCTTGAAGTATCTTAACCTACCGTACAGACTACGCTTGACAGAGTCCGCGCGGGAGTTTCACGTCAACCAAAATGTCGTCACTCATGACTAAAATGAGGACAAAAATGATTTTTCCCCAAGGGAAATCGAAAGCTGCTAAATTTGAAAGGATAAACTTCCAGAGGAAAATGTTTTGCAGTTGACTGAGTATCATCATAATGGGTTATAAACCCCTAGCGCTGCTTAACATGCCTTAGTCATTCTGAAACATTTATATGTCCGTTTATTTTATTAAAACTTCGGAGGCCATGCCACACCAATGCTCTCCAAACATTTCTTCAACCGCCGGGCCGAAGAGCTATTTATTATGATGGCTAGAGCAGTACCCAATAGTGGGTCATTGACCGCACATTTTATTAACTTTATATGAAACCCGAATGTAACCATTTTTAAATTGTTGTGTCGTTAATCAAATCATGTTATGACTAAAGTTTTCGGAGTGATATTCAACATTATGACGAAACCACATTCAAATGTGTCGGTTAAGGAAATCGGATCCTCGATATCTTGACTTTTCTTGATAAAATTGAATATAATTATACCTGTACTATTTTGGGTTGAGAAGAAAATATGTGCAGACTTAATAGAAATAACTGACAATTACGACGATAATTATTATTATAAAATATATTTCACGCAAAACACGGCTGTGCTCTAAAAAAAGCTACGAAATGGCGAAAAACTAAAGTGGAATGATTCAGTTTTTTTCACTTTTTTCTCTAGATATTACTCACTATAACACGTATATAAAGTTACCCGAAAACCTGTAAATCACCAACAATAGCTTCAACCACCCTAAATCGTTATGGAAAGCTACCTGTTTTTATCGTCGTCTGGCCATATATAATCATTTTCAGAAGTAAATTAATGCCGTGCTTCCAAACGACAGTCTTACGAAGCTGGTTCCTCCTCTCATACGATTTAACCAGTGAATAGTGTGTTACAAAATAGCTACACAAAGTTGTTACGGAAATAAGAGAATAACGGGAGTCGCTTGGAGGTATTTAATAGTTCAACAATGGGCTGGCATATATTTAAGAGAGACTTTTAATAAGATGGTCTGCGTTTATAACAAAATATTAAAACAAATAAAGTGACAATACAGGTGAAAAAACCGCTGAACCAAAAGATGCAATGTTGAATTGTCGATTTGATAATCGTCTCAAGACATGTCGTATTTGCTACAATTAATGCCATTCAACGCTGTTCATCGACATGTTAGGATCATGGAACACTTTGACGGAGTGTCCCCGCAATAATTCTTTAAGCTTTGAAACAAAAATACACGAATAGGGGTTATACAGACGGTGACTGAGGTGTATGCTGACATAACCTACCTTATTTCTGGTATAAATATAAGTTTATTAAATATTCAAGCGCAATTATAATCATCAATAACGAATATAGGCGTCACATATTGCTGATAGGCATTTGCACTGTAAGATATATTGTACTGTGAAAATAACATATATATCCCTCATGAAACCAGTCACTTCAGGTTAGAGTCCCCTAATTATATTTTGAATAGCAATCTGACTCCCCTTATATTGTTTTTACGGGCATTAAAATAATATAGAACCGATGTTGAAATGACCTCTACCGATTGAAAACTGCTAGCACTAATACACTAGTAAAGTTATAAATGTCAAATGATCAACTTGCCTTGAAATTTCAGTGCAATTCATTTTTTATTTTAAAAAATCAGAAAAAATTGGAAAATTTGCGATCTCAAGCATGACATTACATCGTAAAATCTGCGATAACAATGCGATAAGCATGGTGAGTCTACTCTGTATGTAAAGAGCTCTTGTTTTCTTTCAAATGCATTGAGGGCATTGGCTTCTGAAATTTCTCTTTTCCCTATTCACAATTTAGTACCAAGCCGTTTGGTGACATAACATAGTGATGAAAGAGCGGTTCAAGAGCCGTGGAAGTAGGCCACAGGAAATCAGGAGCTAGAACCGTGCTATTCTCCGGAATCGCTTCAATGGCGATCGCATTTTTGTCTCAAGTTTTTTTTTCAAGGAAATACATGAGCAATAGCCGCGGGGAATGCACTGTCCTCTGTAGACTACCCGAACTCACCCATGAACGGTAAGCGCGTTTCCAAAGCCAAATGGGTGGCAAAATAAAGTGTAATGTTGAGAATTTTTTCTTCTGCTGAAATACCGATTTAAGGTGGCTGGAGAGGTAATTATAGGTCATTGATTTGATATTGAAATAATGTTTCAATAAGTCGCAACAGTCACGAGTGGGATGAACATAAATGGAAGAGAAATAAACATGGTCCGCTTTGCAGATGACATCTCAGTCATAGCTAGAAATCGCGATGGTCTTCGAAGGTCACTAAACGTAATGGACCAAGTTCTTTGAGAATACTACATGAAAATAAGTAAGACGAAGAATAAATTTCTAGTATGCAGAAGAGAGAAGCTGAATGTAGAAGTCACCTCAAGAGGAGAGAGTGTGCTAGATTAGAGCAAGTGGACTCCTTCACCTATCTGGGAAGCAGTGAGATTAAAGCAAGTGGATTCCTTCACCTATCTCGGAAGTACCATCACGTGGGACGGAAGAAGTTCAGCGGAAATCAAGCGGAGAAAAGTCCGAGCTAAGAAGACGTTCATGGGAAAATGACAACTGCTGTGCTCAAAGACGATAGGACTACAAACCAGGAAAAGCAAGTAGATGAAAGCATTAGTGTGGAGCGTAGCACTCTATGGATCGAATGCATGGACCATTGGAAAAGCAGACCAGAAAAGACATTCATAGGAGTCATTGAAATCTGGTGCTGGAGAAGGACGCTGAAGATGAAATGGACGGGTAAAATAAAAAATGATAGAGTGTACAGAAGTGTAGAAGAGGAAAGGACCATATGGAATGCCATACAGAAAAGAAGAACCAGATGGATTGGACACACCCTGAGACACGATGAATTTTTGAAGAACATAATTGATGGCAAAATAGAGTGAAAAGTCCCCAGAGGAAGATCCAGGAATGAGTTCATGGATCAAATAAAGAGAAACGTACATAGGAAGAGATACCAGGATGTAAGGGAACTAGCATAAAATAGAGATAAGTGGAGGGCTGCAGTCATCCAATCCCAGGATTGATCAACCAACAATAAGTCGCAAAAAACTTGTGAATTAATAATGATAATTAAAACGCATCTGATTTTACGGTGAGACTCGATATACAGACAAATGTAAATAATACAAATTATATATTAATAACCCGAAACTAATGAAGGTTACGACTTCAGTTCTCGGCACGATATGTAAAATGGAGTGGTAACATTAATTTAGAGATGTTTCTTTGTTTCAGTATGGCACTTGATGTAAATTATTTTTATAATATGGGGTATGTTATTTCGCGTTTAGGAGGAAATCTGTGTATACTCAACCAAAGTATTACGAAACATATAGGTATCACAAGTGTTAAATCTGATGCTGGGTTTTACACAAATATGTACACAAAAATCATTGCTATAAATGCAAAACTGCTTAGAAAATTAGAAATATAATGTGTAACGTTAAAAATCTTGCCAATATTTGAGCGTACCCGGTAGAAATTGTAGAAACGGAGAGAGTTTTGCCGTCCCCTGGGGAAACATTACTTTCTTTGAAAGGGGATAAGTCTTTGGGAAATGTACCACCATATGAAGCGACGTGAAAACTCCTCGCAATGCTAGCGTTTCGTTCGATGCATTAGTTAACTAGAGGCTCAACTTTCAACACTAATTTTCAACTTCCTACACTAATGGCTTTACACAACGCTTAAATAACAGATCCATGTTGAACATCATCGATTTTATAACTCTAATTGCTTGATCAATACATATCTGATTCGAGTCAAATTGGCTGAAAGGTCGAATTACATGCAGACAAAAGGTTTCAGTTAGTTTCTACAACGAAAATCCAAGGCAAAAGACAGTAACTCTGTCAGCTGTTACTTACGTAATAATTTTGGAGGATACAAATTTCGCGGAAATGTGTCATAATTTATTGAGGAATTCAATTGGTAGGGGAACCAGTGGCAATTGGAATGGCCTTCTAATCACAGGGGCTTGGGTTAGAATTCCAGAAGTGGAGGAGATATGTATTATGGTCGGATTCACGTTCAGTTCTAAGAGGATAAGGTCTCTTGCGTCTTACTTTGAGAGCACACTCAACCGACTACGGGTTTCATTGATCCCGAAGGTAATCTCTCCAGCCTTCCCCTAATGTACATCCTCAATGCCACCAATGACATTATGAGTTGGGTGCCTCCTTATTGTGGATGCACTTTCGAAGCTAATAAAGAGATAATACCTCGGCAAGATGTTTTCTTTTCAACATAGTCTTAGGTCTGGTATTTATCATACCATAAGTAATATCCTAATGTCCACATGCTCTGTTTCTCCAAAATGATTTGACTGTAATTGCGTCCTTTGTTGCTTAAATAATTGGACATCGCTAAATCAACTCTCTCTCCTCCATTATATGGCTATAAAACCCTCATGACTATTTGCAAGCATTTATTTCCACGTCTAGTAAAACACTAGAGAAACTAATGTACTTTTTCTCCTTTAAACAGGAAATTAAATAAATTAACACCTACTATTGTTATTAATTATTTCTAACAGCAAATATTTTCTATTCTATCCAGTGACATACAGCGCAACCGCCACAAAAAGTATAAAAGTTAATTTTAAGTGATTCTAAAACTAAGTGTATTGTCAGCCATTCAATTTTTTAAATATTAAAAATGTTTATCACATTAAATCAGATTATTACATGGAATTTACAAAAAATGTACAAATTCAATACCTTAAATATGAAAGCAAACTCATGTAAAAGTAATATAATATAACTCTTGTAAAATGCACAATATTTGATGAATTTAATTTTACTTTACAACTTAATGGTCCTGCTAAGCCATTCGTGGCTTATCAGCAGGTACCATTTATAATTTTACCGCCAATTTATTACAAGAAGAGTGATTCAGCAACAAATAAATTATAATTATTCAGAGTAAGCGCATAAAATTATAATTAAAATTCTAAGTAGACTTATTATTTTTCCAAATCCTTCCCTGACTCTTTCCTTGAATATCCATGCGAATGGGAGCTTGCGCTGACTTTATTGCCTCAAGTTAAGCAAGCTTTGATTTCGCAGACCGGTAGCGTTACGTTGTAGAATGTCATAAAGGATGTCATTTGATTAATGGAAGTTTATGGTGTCCTATCAAGATTCCCATTTTAGCGAGGTCGTCCAGTGCGAGGACATTGCATTTTGATCAGCGTAGTGACATCGAAATCGTTGAGAGAAGGAACCATATTACGGAGGGCATGAGCGTATTGATGCCCAGAAACGGAGCTCTGAGGTCTTTTGCGAGAGATCAAGGGTGCTTGCTAATTCCTCGGGAGATGCGTGCTTACAACTCTTCGGAGACTGGACTGCAAAAGGGGAATTAGCGCGATCTGGGATGCCGTGGCTCGCAAAGTGATTGGGTCTGGCTTTCGTCTACGCCTACGTACTGCCAACTGCCATATGGACATGTGGCTGAGGGTTCTACAACGCCAGCCGTGTAAAGGTGTAGAGGAAAATGTTTTTGGCGGTAAAATGGTCGTGAGTATTTTGGAAGTGCTTTTCCATGGAGTCAAGTTTTTAATGTGGCCCCTCATTGTGCACGGAATGAACGAATTTTCATACGTATCTCCTCGGCAATATATCTTATATCTTATTTTATCGCTTCTATTGTACGTAGAGATGTAGCGCGGCGTCAAAATAACATTCTCTGTATCATACTAGAAGACTCCTGTTTTGAATTCCTCAAGCAAATTAAGCCTAGTGTGAAGTCTCCCAGTCTACAAAAAATATTATGTTCGCTGTAAGTAGTTTTTAACGAAGTCCGCAGCTTTTCTTATGTAGTCAATATATTTTTCGGGTTAAATATTTCCGTCCCATGTCCGAAATGCTCGTGACGTATTTGAGGTGTGACTTTGATTCTCTTCTCTCCCTCCAAATCGGACATTTTTTTGCGAATACGACAGTGATTGGACTGTATCTGATCGGAATCATAGCTTTCAGAGCGGAGCCATTGAGAGCGACGGAACAAGCTTGAAGTAGGCGTTCAGTTTTTTGTGATATCAGGGGGTTTGGTTGTGAGTTTGGAGGAGAAGTGACCTTCCGGGACCGCGGACGAGACAAGTATAAAATACCGGCGGGAGGTTTGATGTCCTCCGCCAAGAGACACGATTCCTCTCCCGCTCCCTTTTTTCCTCCCTAATCGCCGGGATGGCCTTTTTGATGGGCCGTATCCGTAAACTAGTGACGCGGAAGTTGTAAACATAATAAAAACGGAGTTTACGGCCCGGAAGGTTTGGCTGGATGTAGAAAACATTTTCCAGTGTAGCGCACCTTCCGTCGGATAGTGTGTGTTAAATAGTGCTGCCGCCGTTCCTTCTTTGCCGTCGCCCGATACAGAATCTGGGTCGCCTCTAATCCGTGTCTCGCGTCCCATTTTGCTCCGCTAGTTTCATTTTATGAATTACACACGGATAGGGGCCGGTATTAGGCTCATCATATTGAAAAAAATCAGAAATTGATGGAAGAAAAATCGACCTGATGGGGATTGGAACCACGGACTTAGCCATTCTATTCCGATAAGAATAAGCACTGCGTTGCCTATACTGTAAAAGCGTGTACATTATTTACAAAAGTGAAAAAAATCCTTGTATATGTAGTTTCTTGGAAATTAAATGATATTTTAACACGTATCCTTGTGGCTGTTGACATATATTTCTCTATGTTTGTGTGTAATATGTACAGATTTTCTCGTGAACGCAAAACATATAACTTATAACTGTCATAATGGTCTCCAATTTATATCAAGGTTAAAAGATAAATAAAAACGCGTCTTTACATAAGATTTTAGGTTATGCTTTCGATTATAGCTTTCGAACTTTGCACCGTAAACCCAAGTCATAATAATGCTTTGATTAAGGAGACAATCTCAGAATGTAATTGTTGCATCATTTATATTGTTCCATGTGTAGTGATTTCTTACGTAAAAATTATATAAAATTTAGTTAAATGATGTCCAAGAATTATTATTCAACTAACTTAAAAAAATTCATTAAAATGTGCTTGCAATGACTCGAAATTTGCGCACCAACCACCTTAATGGTTGCACATTTTCCCAAACATCCATATATCCGTAGTTCAATTCCTGGTCGTGGCAATTTTTTCCGTTATATTTTTCCGAAGTATTTCGTCACCGTATTTGCGGATGTTTGAATATTCAATGGAAATAGTTTAAAGAAGAAAGCAATGGCATTCACAGCAGGTAAAAATAACGAGTTATTCAGTTATTCATTCTAAACTATATACCGCTATCTTTAAATTAGACAGTCCCACGATTCGTGGACTATATAGCTCCATTTGGAATGAGTGAAGAGCCAACCAAATGGAATATTTAATATTCTGCCCAGTCTACTGCAAACTCCCTAATACTCTTGTACCTTTCCAAACTCAAATCAAGTTTAGGAAGGTCAATTACCTCTTTTTCCCTCCGTATCTCTCGATAATTTTTCCCCTCTTGTACCATTTACTGATTCGTTGTGTCTTAAGTTTATCAGTTTATCTGAGTGGACTACACGCTTGTCTTCCTGACATTGTCCTAAATGGCTTTCTCCTCTTTTAATTTTCTATACTGCTAATTGCTTCTGCCTTTTTCGTACATTTGAACTTCAGCATCCACCTCCAGCGCCATCTTTCGAAAGCTCCTGTTCTCTTTTAATACAGCTTTACAATATTCCATGCCTCTGAACAATGTCAAGCAATCGTTACATGCATGAAAAAGGGACTGATTTGTAAAGCATACTGTTATTATAACTTTGTAGTTGAAGTCTTAATGGGTTTTCTACCTGTTTAGGTATTTGATGGTCAAAATTTCGATGGCAACCTCCTCCATTGTTCTCAGGGCATTGACCGTTGGCTAACAAAAATACCTAACTGGGTGAAAAACCCGCAAAGTTGACGTTTATATTATATCCAGGAAAAAAACCAAATGATACTACATGTCTGAGGTTTACATTGCCTTCGCTATGATATTACAGGAGTAATTTACAACATGAAAGACTATGAGTATGAACGAATAATTCAGTTACTAGGCATTTGTAACGTTTTTCATTCAAACGAACTTTCGAGGAGATTATTATGCTTTTTTAGAACTGTCGAGTATTATATTAATTTTTATGTTCTTAGCAACAGCCTGAGCCTGCTTCACCACAATTAACGTGTACGAAAACTTCTTAGATATATAGGTATTATGTATTGTTTACAGCTGTAACAAATTTTGCTTTCATTAAACAATTTATGATAATTAAGAATAAACTAAATTAAGAGTTTAACGTAGAGTAATTATTTTATAAACTGTTACACTGATTATTTCCTCGAGAATACGCGTATTGGAGCTTGTGCTGGCTTTATTGCCTCACGTTAAACAGGCCTCGTTTAGGCAGACCGGTAGCTTTACTTTGTCGGGTATAATATGGGACATGTGCGAGGGACCCCGATGACACGGCGAGAAGCGAGTCTGGGAAAGGAGATTGAGGGAGGGAATTGGATTCGGTTCGTGGATTCGAACGGCAAAGACGACGTAATGAGCGGCGATGTCATTACGAAGGGGTGAGTTGGGCATTCGTCCCTACTACACGCGCCAGGGTGGAATGGTCGGATTTCAGGAGAAATAAGCGGCGGTAGAATGCGCCGATGCGATGCTCGGGAACGGGGATGACCTGTTGAAATGGAAGCCATCGATTATGCGGTAGTTGGAAAGTCCGACGGAATTGAGGGGCGATAGTCGAGGTAGGACAATGGAGGTATATATGTGTATAACATCTATATACTAGCATTCTTCCTTCTTTACTATTAATTACCAGAAAAATATCATCATAAGTAGAACTTATTTCAGGATATAGTTTCTTTGATATCAATAAACATTTTCTATTATTCCACCTTCTTACGATTAATTAGGTGAAAAATATTATTATTTTGAGACCTTTTGGAAGAGTTTATATCCATTTGCATCAGAAAATATTATCTTTTCACTTTCTTGTGTTTAACAGTAATAATCTTGAGTTGTGGAAAAAAAATATTTTTCTCGATGCCAACGCTTCCCCATTTTTTTGGAATATCCAGGGCATTGTAGTTGAACCATCAAACTTATTCAATTTCAACTCTAAGCAGTAAAGAAATGAACAATGGTTTTTCATTTCTTTATAGATTAGATTGGACGAACAGTAAAATTGAACCATCAAACAAGGTAAACTTCATCTCTAAGCAGTAAAGAAATGACAAATCATTTTTCATTTATTAAATGCTTACATTTGACATTTACTTTGCTTGATGGCTTGATTTTTCCGGTCTCAATGCCCTGAAGGTGCCAAAACATTTTTGCAAAACGTTAGCATTGGGAAATATATTTATTGACCACAACTCAAGAGTTTTGCTGTATTATACACAAAGGGTCGAGAAATTTAGTATTGATTAATTAATTTAAAATACCAATTTTCCTTTTGAGGTACCTCAATGCTTGAAGTAAAATTGAATATACACCTGAATAACACACATGATCGGAAAAATGAAGCTTCTGGTTGGAATCTCGGTCAAAAAATGATTTTAAGAGAATTTTCATTCTATTTTCATTCTATATTCATACTTAAGTGAATTTTCATTCAATCCAAGAATGTTTGTGACTACTGTTGCTAGACAGTGTTATAGCTCCGAGGGCTTGATTCCACCTTAGCTTGCATAGTTGGTCACAAATAAATAAATTCAGAACTTTTTACCTGGTGATGACTCACTTGCATAGAAACTATTTGTGTCTTGTAACTAGTATCAGAAGCAAAAATGAATTATCATTTGTGTCTCAATCAGAGATGAATCTTGACGTAGTAAAACCTGAAATCTTATTGTCAGACCCCTCATAAACCAACAAACAGTCTCCGCTTGGAGCAACTTAAGGTTATCGTTTTATGGCGTTCATATGAAGTGTGATAATTTTCTTACGTCCACATTTTGATCTGTCCATCACTGCTTCACTTCCTCATCCTAGTGTTGGTGTCAAGGCATTACAAGAAAGACTCTGCCTGCTTCTTGCTCGGTAAAAGCTGGTAAAACACACCCCAATAACACGACACTTATGACTTGCGAGATGAGAGGGAGGAAGGAAGAAATGGGAAAGGGAGGAAGGGAGTAGGGAGGGGGCGAGCATGTTTGGGGGGAATAACACTGGAATTGGGGAGGTCGGAGGGAATCCGAGTGAGGTGGAGTAGAGGGAGGGGAGGGGTCTGAAAGGGGGTCCTGGAATTCCAGCTGGAGAGAGATATGTGGGATGGCTTTGGGTCCTTGAGAGGGTCTCCTCTTTTATAGAGACAGCTTGTTGGTGCAGGCGGGTTGAGGAACGAGGCCTCTCTCTTTCCGAGGGAATGCCGTCGGGGACATTTTGGGCCGAGCACAGCAGACTTTTATTTTTAAAGGAGATCTCCTACATTGAGGCTTCGGCGTTCCCCACCTATAAAATCCCCCTAGAAACACACAACGGAGCGATATATTGTTTCAGGATTTGATGGATAGCAAGAAAGCGAGAGGAGCTAAAAATTGAAAGGATACTCTGGATCATTAGATCAGTCGAATGTGTTAGAATTACCTTCCGTATAAAATTTAAAATATCTTCTTATCCTTCCTTCTCCATGGTAACCTTTGGCCTGAATGAGATCAATAATTTTACTTGTCTGCTACCCTGGACTGATTCTGGGATTACTGAGCTGTATGAAGCCAAATTATCTAACTTTGCTGACTTAACGTCAAAAATGAATTATGAAAGCATGATCTGGCCAAACTATGTACAGTATTTCCCTTTATTTCAAATTTGACATTTCAGATATAATTCTAGGTCTTCCGACGTTAGTAGATAGGTGGCCATTGTTATAGAGTAAGTATATATGGAGTGGCAAAGAGATAGAGAGATTCGGATATGAGTTTTAAATAATACTTTGGCCGATAGATGGAACAGGTGTATCGAAGTTGCACGATAAGACATAACAGATGAGTTTTGGCACACGGCCACTCATTTAGTGTCGCATAACTCACTCGATGTTCTTCTGATGATTTCGGTGCCTGATGTTTACTAATCGACCCATTGCAAGGGAAACAAATCTTATTGAGTCGTCGAGACCAAATTAAACATGTATTTTAATGTGCATTAATGAGCATCATCTATAATGAATCAAATTCACGTCTATTTGATAAGAGACGCCAAACACAGAGTGAACTATTTACCAATGTATCATTGCAACGACAAAATAATTGATACTCGATCAAAAGCACGCAACAGCCATGGTAAATCCACCTCTGTATGTTGATGCAAAATCACCGAGTACCACCAGCGCCTCCAAGTGGCCTTCTTCTTTAGCCAAAATTCTTCCTCCCCTAAGGTGTTGGCACCTGAGAAATTCTTCCCAAAGCTCTCAAAAATTTATGTCCAGTTTTAAGCATTGCTTTGCCACTCCATAAATACTTACTCTATGCCATTGTACATACTTTAATCAAGTAAGAATGTTTTCAGTGAAATTCCAATTCATAAATCACCATTGAGCAACACAAGTGCGGACCTTCGTCCTTTGGCGCTGGCGCCATCATTGCTCCAGTTCCAAATTGAAACACTGTGAAACATTACAGAACAATTGCAAATAGCAAGCGTGAGTGGCGTTGGGAGCACAAGCAAAATGTGTGCAATCAGCCGCCTTAATAACGCTCTTCGAAACTGTACCGCACGAGTTGACGGCACTATTTTTTATCATAAGTGTGTGGAAATTAAAATATATGTAACTACATGTATATGTTGGTCGTTTGATGAGATGAGCAGCAAAACGCTCGGGGACATTTCGGTTTATATCCATTACAAGGCTGATAAGGATAAATACTTTTATTGAAATCTGGGTAAAATTGATAATGTTGTCCTTTATAACGTAATGGTTAAGCAAAACGAAATGTATTTCAAAATTGTTTGTAAGGATTGAATAATTCATCTATTCTGGCATTCGATAGTGAAAATTTGAACTCTATATCGTTATTGCAAGTAATATAAAATAGCAAATTAAAAAAACCTCTGCATTAATTGCAATGCTTTTATTATTGGAAGTAAAAATAGGGGCACATCTTGGGGATCTTAAGGGCTTTTCGGCCCTGAGGCCTTGGCTAATATGGACTAAGTTCTCTACATACCTTTAATACCGAATTTCAGAAGAAACGATTCAGAAGTTTTTCTAGAAAATTCCAAGAACGAGATGTAAGAGAGAATCAATTGAAGGGACATTTTTTCATTACCGCATGCTACAGCGAATGGTGATGAACATAGCGCAGGCAGTGCATAATTGACGATTTAGCTTACGGAAAACTCCCACGCTATGTGCCAATTTCCCAGCACGTATGATTAAATAATCATTTCCTTGCAAACATGTCCTCTCGATAACGGCAACGAGAAATCCAAATTACCAAAAATAGCAAAGGGAAATAGATTCCTCTTATCAATTTGGGCCATCAGGAGACAATCTAAAGTTAGACGTGTTTGATCGCGACGCTGTGTGCACGAGCTGCAGTTAGATGTATTCTGTTATCAGATTGCGACCTATACTCTGAGGTTGACACACATTATCTGCTAACATTTCCTTCTCCTAAAAAATATCTCGATCATTGGCGTAGAAAGAAGCTATGGGCTACAAATCACTTTTTTGTCTTTCAAGATGTGCATTTTATATTCCATCACTTGTAATTAAGACTGACCTGACACACTTTTGATTGACGGAGACTGTGGTGAGATTTGGGGTGTAGAAAAATTAAGAGTAAAGAGGAATATATTTATCACTCATTTATATAAACATAAAACAATAAAAGAACGAATCAAAAAAGAAAACAAAATTTAGACTCGCGGATACTGAGAAAACTTCGTTCATCTTAAGAAGCACACAGAAATACTCATATCTATCCGGTTTTATGGTGATATAAGCAGTTATGCTTATTTATGTGCCCAAGTGTACTCACTTGTATATATTTAAATGGCAGGCAATTAAAATTTTGAGTTTTCAAAAACACATTATTCTAGTTTCTTTGACCACCAAGTAAGAGCTGTACTTGTTTAAGAAATGGTTTCATTTTATCGATTTGTTTTACGCCCGATATTAATGGTTCCTTATCTTGATTCTTTATCAAAATAGATTTTTAAAATTTTTTCGTGGATTTTCGCAGTTCATTTTAATTTGAATAAAAGTGCCTTTTGGAATTTTTGCGTAAAAACTACTATTTCAGCAACAATTTTGCCTGGCTACTCTGCTGGCTTCGTCAGGTTTTCTGAAACAACAATTATAAATAAATCAGCAAACTTCGGCGGTTATTATGTAACAGAATTTCTTATACTAGAATTTTGCAAAAGTCTTTTCCACGTATATTTCCCGTACCATTAGATGGCCACATCAAAAGAAAAGACGTTTGCAAAATTCAAGTATAAGAAATTCTGTTACATAATAATCGCCGAAGCTTGCTTATTTATTTATTACTACATTTTTATATAGTAGTAAGATTGTTGTCTCAGAAAGCCGGACAAAGCCGGCACAATAGCCAGGAAAAACTGTTGCTGAAATGGTAATTACAATGCAGTAAATGCAAATGACACTTTTATCCAAATTAAAATGAACTGCGAAAATCTATGAAAAAAGTTTTTAACCTATTTTGATAAAGAACCAAGATGAGGAGCCATTTCTATCGGGCATAAAACGATTCGATGAAGTGAAACCATTTCTTAAATAAGTAAAAGCTCTTGCTTGATGGTCAAAGAAACTAGAATAATGTGTTTTTGAAAACTCAAAATTTTAATTGCCTGCCAAAACATTATATACGATTAAGTACACTTGGGCACATAAATAAGCATAACTGTTTGTATCTTAATAAAACCGGATACGTATGAGTATTTCTGTGTGCTTCTTAAGATGAACGAAGTTTTTTCAGGAGCCGCGAAAGTCCATAATTTTTTTCTTTTTAGTTTCGTTCATTTATTGTTTTATGCTAATATAAATGAGTGATAAATATCCAGATTTCAAAAGTTGTTTAAGTAAAGTATCGTAGTATAAGGCTTCGGTAAAATATGATAATTTTTACTACGAAGGAAAATGCAGTAGAAGAAGCGTGACTGTGTAATGGAAGGCCTCTCGGAAATCATCTACCGACGTTTCCTCTGAGCATATGTGTGTGAGACTGCGGGTGATGCATATGCGTGGCTGCTTGTAGTGTTTTTTTCGGGATACCGCTGTCGTATCCAATTAAAGTCCCTCCTTCTCTCCTCCGGAGTGCTGAGGGAGGTCGAGGAAGGGTGAAACCGAGGACGGGGTACGTTCGGCTGATTCGCAGTGGGGGAAAAGGTTGCAGGGGGAAGGTCGGTATGGGATGAGGAACCCTTCTCCTGTCTCCGAAGGGTGAAGAGTGTGGGGTGGGTGGGGTGGACGGAAGATGACAGGGTTCGGGGTCTCATGTGGATACGGGAGACGCACACGGGAAAGGGATGAAGAGGGAGAGAGCAGGAAAAAATGTGGAGACCTGGAAGTTAAAATAAAATCGCAAATGGGGGTTGGGGTGATGAGGGTGGAGAGGGATATCCCTCCCGCAGAAGGATCGGGTCGTAAAGGGTTTTTGGCGTGGAGACAAGTCACAAAAAAAGAGGCTTCGTCCTCCTCTCTCTCTCATTTGTTTTTTTTAGCTCCGAGTTGAATGAGGGAAGAGAGAGAGAGAGAGAGAGAAAGGGTTGAGATTGGGTCTTACTGAAAAGGAGAGGAGGAGATGACGTTCGTACGTTCGGATACGCGAGCATGTGCGTGCGGGTTGCTTAGTGCAGCCAACTTCAGAATAATTCACAAAGGAAACGGTTGTAGGCTTGACTTTGAGGAATTTGTCCATCACACCCAGGCGAAGATGACGCAAAGTGTAGAAACCCGGGTCGTGACAATAAATTCTCACAAGTGGATAAAAAATAACAAAGTGGTTTTTATTCTTCCGTCGAGAATAATTGTCAGTTCCAAACGTAGACGGCTCACGGAGATGAAAGTAGTTTGAGCGAGTTATCGTTTTACGTTCAATGCATTTAGTCTTGTAACCTAACCTCCTCCTCAACTAACTTCTTACTCCTTCCTGACGGCGTCGCTAGTCGAACGTTAATACCAATGATGTAGCCCAACTTACCTCCTTCGAGAGGGGAACACCTTAATTATACAACAACACTTGCGAATAAGAAATTTTGCATATCAAACACATGCAAATGACACACTTAACCTATATTCAGCTCAAAATTAGAACATTTATTGTAAAATCATGCTTCTTCAAATAAACAAAAGCAATCAATCAAGAGTTGAAATGATATTGAGCCCAATTTACAATGGTATATTTATTCTATCTAATTAACATGCAAGTTTTAGCTTTTGATTATTCAAAAGAGATCAACTGTAGAACCTTATTTTAAGAGACGCGGTGCACTTAGTGCGAGATTTTACTGACATTGAACATAAGAGTCTTTTCTTATGAGCTTAGACGGTTATTTGGGCGTGAGAGTTCTTTTATTTCAATTAATTTTGTATCACTAGTCGAAGTCCTTCCGGGTTTCCTGCCTCCGGGAGTGTGGACCAGCTTTATGCCTCCGTTGTCGGTCAGTGATATTCCTTCCCTTTTCTCTCCTTCACCTGAAGTTCTGCTACAATCAAACTGTTGTCGCTATTTTCGTGATCTTATTACTTCGTCTTGTATTTCTATGTACCACAGTGCACCGTTTTTTTTTCCGGTTTTCGCCTCTCTATCGCCCAGCACGTCCGCTCACTTTTCTAATAGTTTGGTTATCCCCGTCTTGTTGATAATATTGTTTGGCGTCCTTTGTATCGTATTATTAACTGTTTAATATTTTAAAAGCGTTTTTAGTTCCGGAGGGTAAATATTAATTTTCCTCGTGCGTCTGTAGTTTCTTATTTTTGGTCAATGGTTTTGAATTTTAATTTTTTCTTATTTCTGATTTAACTGATTTCCTGGACCTCTGGATAGTCATTTTGTTACAGTCTCATTTTAAATAAAATATCTAATATTTTCTAACATGCCAAAATATGACCCACTAACTGAACTACTTTTTGAGATATTTGTAAAGAAATAGTATCCACAGGGAAATATTAAGGGCGTGCACTCTAAAAAGGATTTCTCAAAAATAAATCAAGAATTTTTTACGCATAAATCTCGTCAAAAATGTAATAGTTTGTATTTTCTATTAATTATCAACTATTTTATAAAACAAATCAGTTAATCATTAATCACAACAGGTTTTACATGATCGCAAAAATTACATTTTAAACCTGTCCATTCCGTAGTTCTACACTACTTTGTCGGCGTTTGAAAGCTGTTATTCACATCATTATCTATTAAATAGGTTTAAGCCTACGTAATTGATTAAGTCGATATTTTACTGATTTCGATGCCTTCCGTAAGGTAATTGAGATGGCTGACTGAAGGTTTTCAGAAGGTTTGAAAGGCATGGAAGGCATTAAAGAAATCGGCTCTGGACAAACACATCTGGATCTAATCACCAAAAAAAGTGGAGTTGGAGTCATGAAATGAATTTTAAAGAGGCCAAAAAATGTATAAGATGAGTATAAGTTTTAAAAATAGCCTTCATTGGTACATTCGAAAGTATATGTGACCAAATTTAAGAAAAAACCGTTGTTAAAAAATAAATCGGTGGAATGTGTACCAGTAAGAACTAAAGATAAAGTTATAGGGTGGAGTTTAAAAAGTATGAGAAGAGATGAAGTAAATGTGGGTTCATGAAAAGAACAATGCTTAGGAGAAAAGTGAAAATGTTAAAGTATCGTAAAATAAGAGAGAGAGATAAATGTTGAGAAAAATTTACAAATTAGTTGGAATGTGAGTTTTATGAGAATAAGAAAACGTTGTACAAAATGATATAAAATATAAGAAAATTCTGAAACTGCAAAGAAAATGAGAACCTTGGGTGGTAGAATTGTACTAAAAAATTACCAAGATATAAAACGCCTTTGGGCTTACAACTACGGCGATTTATTGACAAAGTTCGTGCTGGAGTTGGAGAGGGAGATGTAATTATCAAACAACAACATAATGATGAGAATGTCAAGAGTAATGATATATTAATGAATAGATTAGAAAATAATCTGTAAGCAATGAAAAATGACATAGCATTAGGGTCGAATGATTTGGCTGAAGATCTGATATTAGGCCATCTGACCAGAACTGTGGCGTAATAGACTTCGCTGGAGACTCTTAGACAACGCCTAGACCAGCGTGTGTGGAACAGGATTACTATATAAATATGAGCGTAAAAGCGATTTCCATCCAAGTTGTTGTAAAAGGCCAGTATCTCCAACTAGATTATCAGAACTGCCTTTAACGTATCTTGCCAATTATAATAACTTACTGGTTGCGAGGACTTCCGCGGAGGTCTTTGAAATAGCCGCGAAGGTTTTTCAGAAGGCTGAGTAGAAGATAGTTGTGTGGAGGCAGTAAGAAAATTACATCTGGCCGAATACATCTGGTGTGGACCTAGCCATAGTATGAATTTTGATGAGGCAAAATTAACCGCAAGTGATAGCCGCTACCGACCCAAACTCATCATAGAGGACAGCAAAATTATAAAAACGTCCAAAAATATAAACTGAGAAGATTATGACAACATATCCAAAGCTTGGAAGAGGGTTTGTGAAAAAGAAAGAAAGAACAACCAATGAGAGCGCACCCGGAATTTCTTCCCTGTCTCTGTCTTAGATGCGCACGGACACTCGCATCTTCATTCAAGACCTGAAAAAAGTAGCTGTAATTCCACTGAATCTGTCATCCACGTAGATATAACAACGCGGAAGAGATTTCATAAAACCTTCACTCCCAATAATTACTTACATTCCGATGACGGGAGTATTCCGGATAATCCTGGAGAGTTGACAACCCTGGTGTCGAGTCCAAAAAGGGGTGGAGTTGGAGGGGATGTCGATGGGTGGATGCGGTTGTCAGGGACACAGGGTTTGCGGGAGGGATAAGGGTAACGAAGAATGGGATGATGGTGTGGGAGGGGTGGGGAAAGAAGGAGGAGGCGATGAAAGATTGTTGGATTGGTTGCCGGGTGCATGGAGGAGAGGCGGAAGGCGGGGAGGAATTCCATATTGGGAGGCGAAGAATGATGAAGGGAGGATGAGGATGGAGAGGAATGAGGACATCTTTCCTGGAGAGAAATCGGGAGGTAATGAGATACGCGTATCAAAAACTCGCTCTCCAAAGAAGCGAGGCTTGTCATATTTTTTCCTCGCGAGCTTCTCTCATCGGTGTGGCGCGGTTTGGAAGACCTATCCGCTGGCACGGAGCACTTCGTATAGACGAGAAAGAAAAAAAAGCAAACAGCAATTACTCTTCGATATTACTTCCACGTTTTTGGTCGCAAAAAGATACAGAAACTCTAACGAACAAGTTGATATTGGGTCTTGCAAGAAACCTCTAATGACAAACGGTTAATTCACTGCGATCCGCGGAGGTATTTGCGGGAAAAATTTCTTTTAGCGGTGTGAATTGGGATTAGGTAGAATTGAAGAATCTGATGATTGAAGAATGCTGTTTCATTGAACCTCCATCTCCAACTTGAAATATTTTTTGTATCACATTTGGTATCTCTTGAATTTCTACTGCGTGACCTTAATTCTCAATTGAAGACGTGAGGCAGCCTTAATATCTGTTACATTTGCCATTGCAGTTCAAAAACCTGCTACGTGCCCAACGGCCGGAATAAGAAAGTTTAGGCGAAATAGAAATATTTAAGATGTCCATTAAAAGTAATTTTTTGTCAATTTAGGTAATTTAAGCGAGATATAACTTCATACATAATTTAGTGAATATGGCCTCAGTTTTAAAGAAAAATATCTCCATTTTTCATAGATACCAAATTATTAGACACCGTGCAAGAAGTGTTTTTCGTCCTTTCGAGATATTTTACCAAAAAGAAGCCAATTTTCATGGTGGTGTATACACACCAAAGAGACTTTATTTTAATAAATGAGTGATATCCTACGTCCAGAACTTGTCAGAATATACCTTTGTACTTTATATGTTTTCTTAACTGGACTTGAAAAAAAAATTAATTTTCCTTTACGAATAGGACTTTATGGAATTGTGAGAAAAACGTTTTCTATGAAGGCGCTGTCATCACGTGGTGTTAACTTGTCACTTTTGAAAGTCAATTTAAGAATGTGTTAGGTGTGTTCATTGAATGAATATTTCAGTCACATACAACAAAAATTTTCCCCCAGTACTATTTTTACATGTACGTCGTGATTCTTACATCTGCCGAAACAAGAAAATTAAATCTGAATATGGTCTTCAATATGTCTGGCAAAAAATCTCGCTCCGACACTTTTAACCCATCATGTTATGAAAAAATTGAGCCGCTAAACTGCAAGTATCGGTATCTTATGAGTGAGCTATCGGAAATAGGTTGAGATTAAGGATGAGTCGAATCCAAATGTCGATTTTCGACTCCATCAATTCTCAGGATTGGAATCGGTGTAGAGAAACGATCGCCTTAAGTCGATTCCTATTCCATCGATTCCAGATAGATAAGTGTTCAAATCAAATTTCATTTATCATATCATATTTGTCTCACTAATGTTGTGTGTAGGCTATCAATTTGTGCTTTTTATCTACTTCAATAAGCTGAGGATATATTTGCTATTTGTTAATAAATATACTTTTTAGCGACTTAATTGTCTTTGTTATTTTTTTTCAGCCAATACTTGAATTTAAGTAATAGTCGTACTCTACTGGTATGTCTTCTGTCTTCTTTTGTCGAATGCAATGTTTGCCAAAATTTGCTTTGCCGCTTGGCAATTTTGAAACTGCTTGATATTACTTATAATATAATTTATCGTCGACGAGTTTACTCAGTGGAACATGCAAGGTAATAAAAAGTATTTACCTTGTAACTTGACAGACCGTTTATTTTTACCTCAACTGATTTCAACGTTAGCACCGTTAACTTTTTGAGAGGCCGTGGAACCAAAATTATCCAGTTTCTTATTCATTCAATGAGTTATAGGGTTGTATATGTGGCAAAAAGGGAAGTACTAGGGTTACTTATTACTCCAGGTCTTTTTTTTCAAAGATAACCAAAATACTAAAGATTCTGTGAAAAATACCTTACTTAATCCCTTTCCTCGCACGTTTAGCTATTTATCTACAAGTTATCAGGCTGGTTTCATCTTCCATCATGGCGTTCAACTTGTTTTTGTTTACCCGCGCAATACAAGACAGCTGCCTGTTAAGAGAACTTATTTTTCACCACCGTTTTCACCTTTTCATCGGTGAAGAACCTAAGACCACCGAGGAAATCCCATAGTTCGCAGAACAGGTAGTAGTTGTTTGGCGTAAGGTCCAGACTAAACGGTGAGTGAACGGTTTCCTGCTGAACTCCAAAAAATTCGGAGAGCTGAAATTTTATCGGCAAAGAAATATTTTTCGGTCAACAACGCAACATAAGAACTGTTTTAAAACTTTGAAATGACATAAACAACTGACAAATGGTTTTAAATTAGATCTCTTGAAAACTCGCGAAATCAAATACTTACCTTATTAGATATAGGCATTTATAGAATTAATGTTATTAGTACGACCGTTAGTAAGCCTTTCACCACTTCAGCTGCCATTCATTTATTCAGCGGCTTGGCCGTATGGAGTGCCATATGAACTGCTTACATTCTGCAAACTTTTTCAAACGTTCCTTACTAAGCAACTACTACTGACTAAGTAAGGTAGTACTTAGTACCTCGTTAATAAGTACTACGTACCAGGAACTAAGTACTAAGTTCCTAGTACGTAGTACTTAGTAACTAGTACTTAATAAGTAAGGCCTTATGGAGGGCCATATTAAACTGCTTACTTTCTGCAAACTTTTTCAAACGTTACTTACTAAATTTAGTAAAGTTACTTTTAAGACAAACAAACGTTACGTTTTCTAACGATTATTTACGTTTTGTAACGTTTGTTACGTTTTGTTTGTTTGATAAAACACAATAAAACGTACCAAAAGTTACGTTTTGTAACACTTTTGCAAAACGTAAGCGTAGACAAAAACGCTACTAACTGCGAGTAAACGTTCTTCAGCTTAGTCAAATGAATGATTTGGTGACGTCACTTCCGGAATTTGGGAAAAGTATATAACGGCTAATATATCGCAAATACAGATTGGAAAATGGACATAGGATGAGCTTACGCCTCTGCTTGCTGTGCACTGCCTTTAACGCAAAGCGCTCATCACCGTGTCTCTTATTAAGTTTATAAATTGGTCATGGAAAAAGATTTTACGTGGTGCTAGCACGAGTCCATACCTAATAATGGATTCAATGTGAAGAACAATCTGCGTGAAGAAATAAGAGTGCCCAATGTAAGATAAATGCATGATAAATATGCGCATTGGCCCTAGGTGGAGATTCACTTCATGTGTAAATCTCCCTGACCGGAGATGCGTTATTAACAATAGCTGCAGAAAAATTATCATGATGACGTGCAAAAAGACGAATACACATGTAGAAGTCTTCCGATACACGAATCTCTACGCCTCGTAGTTTTCTCACCAGAGGTCTCTGAACACGTAAATTAGTTAAAAATTTCCCGGTTTTTTTGGTTCTTGTGCTCTAGCGTCTAAACGGTCGATCTGATGTCAAAATAGTGAGCAAGTTTTTTGTTGAAAACTAAACGGTCTAAACAATGACGCAAATTTTTTGCTTTTACATTAGTTAGTTTCGGAGTTACTTGGCGCCAAAGTCGGATTTTCTTGGATTTTTGAAATTTTCAAATATGTTTTGAGCCGTCACGTCTTCAATAGTGGAGATGTGACCTTGAAATTTTGAAGACGAATGGTACATTACATGATCCTTATGGTTAATTAGCCGACTTTTTATATACAAGCCTTCAAAAAAAATAAAAAAATGGCGAACTTTTCGCTCAGTTGCGGCGTAGGTCTCTGGAATTCATTGTGTTACCTCTAAATGGTAAGACGTTTTACCAATGTTATGAATTATTTTTGTAGCTAATTAAATTTTGTTTAAAGTGATACCTTAACATTTTTTCCGATCACTCATGAATATCTCACAACAATCCCCGAAAATCTGACTTTATGAAAATGATTCCCCATTTTACCACGGTAAAATGCCCGTCACGTCTCTATTATGGCACATATATCCTTGAAAATTGGTGTACATACGTAGCATTACATGAATATGAAGGTCGTTTAGTAAAATTACCGACTTAAAATCTATAAATGCCCGAAAAATTTTCAAAATGGCAGATTTTTCGCTTAGTTGCGGCGTAGGTATTCAGTGTGTTGTAGTATTCATAGTAGGTGTAGTGTGTTATATCTGAATGGTAAAGACATTTTACCAATATTATGAATTTATTTTTGTAGCTAATTAAATATTGTTTCAGATGATACCTTTAGTTTTTTCTGATCACTCATGAATATCTCACAACAATCCCCCAAAATCTGACTTTATGAAAATGATTCCCCATTTAATCACGGTAAAATGCCCATTACGTCTCCACTATTGGACATATGGTCTTGAAAATTGGCATGCATAAGCATCATTACATGATTTTAAAGAATAAATAGTTTAAACTCCGACCTTATATCTAAAAATGGCCGAAAAAATTAAAAATGGCGGATAATTCTCTCAGTTGTAACGCCGGCTTCTGGATTTAGGTTTGTTGGCTCTGAACGGTTAAACATTTTACCAACGTTATAATTTTTTATAGTAGACAACAAAAGACCAAAAACAATAAAAGGCTAAAAATGGAAATACAACATTTTGTAATCTATTGTTAATAATTATCTGACCGCAATCCCCCAAATTCTGACTTTATGAAAGTGAATACCCCAATCATCCTTATGAAAAGCTTCTTTTGTCGCTATTATTGCATATTTGAACTTGGAATTTGGCATTCATGTGCTACTTGATAAGTCCGTTATGGACGTATAGTGATAACACACTCTTTCAAAATACAAAACTCAAAACAAAAATAAAAATAGCGAATTTTTTGATCGATCGGCGCGCAAGCTTCTGGTATTTACTGTGTTGCTCCTGAACGGTTTAATATTTTACTAAAGTTAGACATTTATTTTGTTGCTATTAAAATGCTTACTATGATGATTTCATTAACTATTCTTTGTCTTTCATATTTATTTCACAACAATCCCCCAAAATGGGGCTTTATGAAAATGATACCTTATTTAATCCCTGCGAAATGCCTGTCATGTCTTTACTAGTGCATATATGGCCTTCAACGTTTACAGTTGTATGCGCCTTTAACATGCAAATTGCGGATAAGTAGCCAAAATTTGGAGTTTTTATGTAAAAGCCTCAAAAAAATTAATAACGCGTACTATTTGATACTAACCGACGGTGCAGGTCTGTGTTTATCCGTCTATTTCTTTTAAACGGTAATTAACTGTTCTTCTTTGAAAGTTTCATTTTATTACTAATAAAATTGCCTCAAGAACAATAGCTTTCTCATCTTTTAAACCCTAACAGTTAACTCGCAGCTATTGCTTAAACTAAGAATTTTGAAAAAATCAGAAAAAGCCATTTAAACCCAATAGACTGCCCTCGCCACTACCCGAGCGGTATGCGAGGGGTAAGGTTCGATGCTATTGCATGGAATGTTTTTTTATTTTTGTCACCAATATCTATAAATTTTTTTTTCATAATTGTCACTTGCTTTGAGAATATTACCTCCCCCCCCCAAAAAAAATTAAAAATGCGTATTTCCCTGTTTTTCGTGAATTTTTCATTCTGGATCCTGAGTTTACTGCCCGAAACGACTGCTTTTCACAATTTTGTCTAAGAAATGAGTGTTCTTAATTAGGTTGTTGACTCTGTGTCGTTATCTTTATTGCTTACTTCGATAGAAGACTTACAAATCGAAACTTTCCGGAGGTTTTCCCGCACTAGCGACTGAACGGTCGATCGGATATAATTCTTACGCACAATTTTTCCTTTTAGTTTTCTTTAAGCAGTTCCCCTGGCCTGCTGCGTAGTCAAAGGAAGGCTGGTAGTTTTGTTTCGCAAAACAAAACGAAAATAACCCATCCCCCATGATATCAAGCTAGAAATAACATTGCCCTTCGATTGATAATGGTGCTTTCTACGCCCCGTAGTTTCGAAGTTCATGTAGTCCAATTCGAAAATTGAGTTTTCACAGTCCGTACGCAAATTTTAATAACTTCAACGCCTGCGTTTTTCAAAATGGCGGATGCTCAAACGTAACACCAACGTAAAACTCTTCAGTATGGAATTCGAAGACTATAACCCTTAAAAGTAAATCGATTTTTCAGGAAATTTTTTCATACCCAAACATAACGGCAAAGCCGTTCCGGGGGTGTAGGGGTCGGAGCCTCCTACCGAGCTAGGCGAGTTTTATACTATAAATTTACTTGCTTTAATTTTGCACTCAGACATTTTTGGCAACACGGCCAATCGCTGCGGACACGGAGCATAAGTTTGGCAACAGTGCTAATCATAGAGTCTCAATATGTGGAATACAATGAAGAGGAAAGTTTATTGTATATTTTACAGATATTTTAACTCTGAGTTTAGTGTTCTAATGCTGTTTGACTAATCAGTTTTTCAGAATCAGAAAAATCAGTTTTTTCTAAGTTTCAACTGCACTCTTTTTAACAGTATTTTTTTCAGCCACTGCATCGAAATCGATCAAGGTTACACCCTCACTAAAAGCCCAATTCATTACGGAAAGGAAAATGAAAAACTGTTCAATCTCTTAGAGGTCCGGGAAACTCCAGGAAATATCGTCTACCAAAAAAAATTTGAATCCAGCGAGAAAGATTGTTCCTCATCTCCCCTTTTCCCTTTCCGCCTCTCGCCGCAGGAGGACGGAGAGAGGCATATGTGTAACACCTTTGCCATGCGAACAAAGAAGAAATTTCCCGCCGAGGGAAAATGTTTCCGAGCTGGTGTCGGTAGATAGCAGGGGGTGGTATCGGTGTACTCCCGTAGGACAAGGGCGCGCCCCCCACCCCTCCTCCCTGCAGCACAGGGAAAATTTCTCTTCTTGAGAGGGAGGAGTGCATGTGCTGGAAATGGCGCTTCAACAATATAAATACTAAAGATTAATTAATTTCAAAAAGGAATGGAATAGTTTGTTGGGATAAATTTCTGTGCATGTAAAGTTTCGTATTTATTTAGCAAATAAAGTACATGAATATGAAGTAGTATATGAAAGTAATAAAGGAATATTGTACTGTCACGTGACCACTTCGATGAGCAAAAGTCCGCGTTGTATGACGTCAGGAAATGATTTAAATTCAGATTACGGGAATAACCATACTATACCTCGGACAAATACATACCTTAAATTGTTTCTCATCTCTGTTTCTAATCTCTGGAATTCCTTGTCATTATCCATATAAAATTCTTCTTCTCCGTCTGTTTTTAAGGAACAACTATTTAATTATTACTACAAGCAGCATATATGCCAATAATTGAAATTTCTATCCTGTTATAGAATTGTATGTTTCCAAATGATCTGAGAAATTATTGTTTGTTCGTTATATCTCTGTGATTGATATTATATTTTCCATTTTTATATAATATATTTTCCATTGTATTTAGTGGTAATTATCTGTGAAATGTTTTTGTTTTTCATCACTGTGAGATGTTGGCAATACCATATATATTTTTTGTTACTTTTTTCGTCCAAAGCAGAATTTGATATGTATTTTCTGTTTTTGGTCTCATAAGAAACCCAGAGCATAATAAAACTTGTTCTACTCTATTCTATATACAAGTAAAATAAATAAATTCGCAGGGGTGTATGAATTCCACGATGGAACATTGTGATGCCACTCAATTTACGTTGCAATGATAAATTTTTCCGTTTGACGCCTTCGCAAAAAGAGTAAAATTGACTTTGCAAGACAATCCATGCATTTGTCCATATAAATATATAAATATAAATGAAGTTTACATGGCAATATTTTATTACCACGCATTTTATGCTGCTGTGCAAAATTTTATTGGTGTACGACGTTGGAAAATGAGTTAAATGGAGGATGCGAGATTTGAGTACATGGTTGAATCATTGTGAGTTATTGAATTTAAGTCCTGATGAAAAGGTCGCTAAAGATTTAAATGACTTAAAAAATAACTTTGTTCAAAGGTATTTTATCTTTATCAACATAAGCCGAGTCCACAAAGTAACGCCGAGCAATATTCATTTTACGCTGAGTAAAAGTTAGTAAAATATGCCGGAGAGGAGGCGAATGAATCGAAGGTGTTTTTTTTACAATGCGTGCGTGGGAAGCGGAAGGGAAAGGCTATTTTGAGTGCATCGGAGACGGGAGGAACGGTAAGCATGGGGAGGCAGAGGGAGTTTCGGTGTGTTGTACCCTGGGGAGTTTGGGGGTGTGGCAAAGGTTTTGGGGTTTGGAAGGGGTGGGACGGAAGAACAGACGCACAGGGGTGTCGCTGGCACGCACGTCCCTGGAGAAGGAGTGTCTGGCTTCGAGGGGAGAAGGGATGCGGCTCGTAATGGCCGCACCAGGTGTCGCTCCTGTCTGCCCCGGAGGGAGGGGCAAGTGGGAGGAGGGCGGTTTGGGGGGCGGAGGCCCCACCCGCCAACGTCCCCATGCTCATCCTTTTCCGCCTCCTCCCTTCCTTCCTTTATCTGCACCTCCCACTCTCATTCATCATTCTTTTACACTTCTTTCCTCCTCTCTTTCCTTTGGACACACGCAATCATTGGAAAAGACCTTACACTATGAGGCTTACAATATTATCACTAGTCATTCAATAAAACAAAATATCTGGGGTGTTCATTTAATTGAAGGTTTTCGCAGCAATATATAATATTTTTTTGCGTTTGGCATTACGATAGGCTTCTACCTGATGGTGATGAAAATGTGAAAAATGTAAACTTTCCTCGCCCTGAAGTCTCTTTTTGAATACCCGAAGGCTTGTAAGGAAAGAGTTCAGAACTTCTTCAGGTGAATAAGTTCTTTTCCTATAAGGAATTAAAAAAATATTTTTACCCTTTACAATTTTTTGTTTCCTTGATTGTTTAAAAAATAATCGTCACATCTCCCAAGTTATTTTGTTTTTCAAGTTATCTAATCAATGCCTCTCACCCTGGAGTTGAATTATTTGATTTTTGCATATTTATAAGTTAATTTCTTCTCCTTCGATCTTTCAAGGATACCGCTCTCAATTATTTTAGTTCGGATATAACAGAGTCACATCTTTTTAACTTTAAATGCACCAACCGTGCAGCCATTATTATATCACTCATTTTTGGGCTATTTTGCTGCTTATATTTCATAATTTTATGATAATTACAGAGGTCAACGTATTGTATTTCGTCAGAATAACAGAAGAATTTAGTTCTCATTCTGCTGACCTGCTTAAAATTTAAGAAATTTTTACGGTTGATTGCCCACATTTTGTTGAAAATTCATTTCCAGACGCTACTTAGTCTGTAATCGTCTTCTCTATATAATTTTGATGGAAGGTTTGCAACTTTAACTGCCTCTCAAATCAACCGGGATGATAATTATGGATCAATTTCAGCCAGGACTTAAGCTCCATTTTTCAGTATTTTATGCTTTGCTGCCAACATAATATGATCAGCGACAGGTGATTAATTTTCATTACTATTTATTTCTTTAATTTTATCAACAATGCTCAATCATTTAGCAGAGAGATATTACAGATAGAGCTGAATTCTTCAGTCTCCTGTCGACGTTCTCAGAAAAAAGAACGAAACGTTGAATTATATTCAAGACATCTTTATAAGCAGCTGAAAACCCTGTAAACAGTCGATTGTAAATAATTTGTTCCATTTCTTATGATACAGCATCTACCCCGTTTTATTATTCCTTCTTCATTGATTCTATATCACGACTTTGTGTTTATTATTGGCGATTCATGTGTTCCATTTCAAAAAGAAGATAACAGAAATATACTGATACACTTGCACAGTATAATTGATCAGCCAACTATGGTTTTGACACTTTATGTTCTCATCTTCAATGTCATATCATGATCACCCTAAATGTAATATTAAGAGTCAAAACCATGGTTTATTGATAAATCAGCATTTGGAAATGCACCAGTGCGTTTCTTTTTTTCCTCTTTTGAAAATGGATACTTATAGCATCCACCAGATGACTTCTAGATCACTATCCATTTAATAAAAGGCTAAGCGTACGTACGTGTGATTCAGTTTCTATGTGTGGTGATTAAGAAGCGCACTAAAAAAATGGGATACGTTATGCTCTAACTCATTGAGATTGGTGGAGAAGACATAACGTCATCAAATTGTCGCCCGAAAACCAAAATACCTGCCACACTGGTGTTTTCTGCTCTTTCCCCTCTTTCCTTAGATCGGCAAGAAAAAATTGACGAATTATCAGATGTGGAACAGGAATATCTACCATCTGTTTGAAATTTAAGCCAAGTACCTCCTTAAGCATACATTGGCTAGTCAGTGATATAGATTTCATTTGATTTTTTCATAGTTTTCACACGAAATAAATATCACAATTCATTTAATTAAATTTATGCATGTAAGGAGAATGACTATGGAGTAAGTAAATTTGCATGAAACAGTTTTGACGTCTCGTTGTTAGGTCCTTGCCTACATTTCAGCGTATTATGTACACCATCATCAGTGCTATATAAAAGAATACAATAACCATGTACTAAATGATGTAAATTGTAGGATGTACAATGTAAAAACTGATGATGGTGTACATTGTAGGATCTGAGTCTTTTCCGGCGAATGCTTAGAATGAAGAGTTATCGGGTTTTCACCCTGAAGACGATGACAGACTATGTCATCGAAATATCGGTGCAGTTTAACACCATTACCCGGCTGGAAACTCAAGATCTCTTCATGGTGTACATTATACGCCGAAACGTAGGCAAGGAGATATAGTTTTATTTCCACATGACCGAACCTCGAGGCGTCAAAACTTTTTAAATCTAGGAATCCGATATAAAAATTCTGTTTAAATTTGCATGCTGAGTTATAATAAGTAATGGATGGAAAATATCATCAAAATGCTTATTAGTGCGTCAGCCGGTAAGCGCAAAAGGAAAATCGGGATCATAAGTTATGGCGGAAAAGTTACGCCCACGTTAGAGCTTCTAACGCTGACCATTATTGCGAGCGCCCTTTCCATCTATCTGAATGCACTAACTGAAACATGGTACGGGCATATGCATTTCTTAAACTAGTCACACGCATCACATGAAAATCATTTTAGTAACGTTACCGCCTCTTTCACCAAAAGTGTTAAATGCAAACAAATGTTTGACATTTAGATATTATGAATTGTTTACCGAGTTTACTTATATCATGTTTAATTAATATTTAAAAGTAGGTGCATTCATTTTTATTTTATTGTTTACCTCATTCATTAATCTTTGGTTATTTCCCCAATATTTTAGTCTGTCTCCGTAGGCTATACAAGCAGTGAATTTTTATTTTGTTTATACAACGACACAAGAGACTAGGAATTGTGCCGGGGGGACTGGGGGCTACGTAAAAAGTGCACAGCTGTGAGAGACCTCCATTAATCCTTTTCTTATATCCTTTTTACGTTTTCTACTCTTTCCTCTGCTTTAACTCTGTCATTCTTCCTCTCTTTCCTCCCACCCCCCTTCGCCATCTCCACCGCATTGGAAAGTCGCCCACGCCTGGATTTTCTGAAGCGGAAATCTGTGGCGATGTTTCCTCCTATTATTATGAGCCGTTCTGCGACGCAGTCCCGTTATGCTTGGTATTTTCCGGCCTCATTTGTTCGGATTTCCTGCTCAAGTACACAAATCAAGAGGCGAAAGGAGAGAGAAATCCCGAAAAAAAATAAAATGTATTCATCCTGCTATAAAAATTCGGAATTTTTTCAGGTTCCTAAGGCAATAGAGTTTTTTCTCCGGACAATAAACGGAATTCCGGAGTGTTCTCAATATAACTCATCTGCCATTTTGGGCTTTAGCTAATGAAATTCCCGATTTTCCTCTCAATATGTCCGCATAAACTATTCCTTTTCCCCCTTCGTAACACTCCATAACTCCTTTCTGTGGACATAATTAAAATTTTCTTCTTCAAAAACCATTCAAATCAGTCTATGGTCAGCGTTTTTTGCATTCTTGCTTTGGATATTAAATTAGCCTTATTGGACTGTTAATCTTAATATTTAGGAGGTTTAGGTTATTGAGTCTAATTGAATGTGTCACCAGCCTCCATGAATTTGGTGCCTATATTTGAATGACATTTGGTGCCTATATTGAGTATCACTAATTGATAAAGATTATAGCCGATTGTTTTACTTTTTCCGAATGAGCCAATAACTAATGCCTTAATAGTAGCTCCCGTGGTCGGTATCAAATTTTGCCGAGCGCTTCTGTGAATCTTTAATATTGCACTCTGTCTTGCTAAGTTATTACGAAATTTCTGAAGTTTTATAATTCTACCAAAGTGATTTGTAATTTTTATGACTATCATCAGTATGATTCATTTATAAATTATCATACCAATAAATATCGTTAATAGTTTCTGCTTCAGCATTGCTTCAGCGTTTTGATGAATAATTCACCGATCCAGCCTTACCTGCAAAATGTGGAAGATATATATTTTAATATTCATTCTTTCTATTCCTAATGACCCGTTTTAATTTCACTTTATAAATTAGCAGCGATGATGATTTTTTAGTTTTACTGACCTATGATATTTCAAAATATCATTTTCTAATGAGGGACACGTTTAAAATGGCTAGGGGAAGAGACAAACATGCTCGTTACGACTATTTTGAGAGGAGAGAAAAAAGCAAATATTATCAGATTACAACCTCCGGTTCTAAATAATTCCGGTTGTAATTCCACAATCGCTTTTCAATCTTTTTATTGAAACCTTTGGAGATCAAAGGCAACCTTAGAAAAAATTAAAATTGTAAATCATGTTGGTACTAATTAGCCTACTAAGGTATAGCTATGTAGGTTTTATGAAAAATTATTTTACATTAGTAAAATTCATATTTCAAACTTTTTGTTGATCAGCTTTAACCGTAAATGTAAATGTCTTTCAAAATCATGAATTTAAAAAGTATTCAATCTCAAAATAACAACGCTAGACTTCATTGGATTGATTTACGAATCCGTTGACTGATTTTCAAAGAATGAGGTATAGTGGTTCGTTCCCAATTTCTCCACCAACACCAAAATATGCCGTCGTCTTTAGTCATTCAAGCACATTCCAACACTTTGAAATTTATCTCGTCGGCTACCAACAATAATAAATAAATAATAAATAATAAAAATAGGCTCGGATATATGCTACGGAAAAATACTGTAAGATTATTGTTAATCACCATTGGTCGAGCAATTTATTTTCCCCCAATTGATAAGGTACTTTAGTATGTCAAAAGAGAAAGTTCACTAGTTGTTTTTAGAAGTATATATTGGGTAGTTTTCCCATATATACTTCTAAAAACAACTAGTGAACTTTTTCTTTTGACTTACTAAGATGTACTTCCATTTTTCAGGTATTGAAAATGTTTCCTTAATAGATATGGGCCAAAGTTATTCTTACTGGATAGAAAAGACGAATATGTGGCATCATTTTCTTTCTATGAACTTACCATATTCAAGTGCTTATAAAGAAACCAAGGGATATAGAGTTGGGAAGCCTCAAAAGAAAAATGGCTCACTCTCGTAATAAACTCCATCCATATATTAACCTTCAGCCTATAGTTGTTTAGAAATAAATGGCATATTAAACCATCATCAGAACACATTTGTCGAATTTATATTGTTTGGTTAGCACTTTTTACATCAGTGGATGCTGAGGGTTGGCTCATCAAGCATGAAATGTGGATTTACGACATGATGCATCCAAATGAGGATTTACTTAAGAACAGATGAACGTAAAATTTCAGCTTTGTTTTTCTTCCTATCTCAAAATTTATTTTACATTCTCCAATCCTCCAATATACCATGCGGATAAAGGTAATACGACATATAAGTAGTTAGCTTTGTGATATATCTACTATCAAGGGTGCGCGACAACGTCTTTACTAAATATTTCCTGGCAAACTCAGTCCGTGGAAAGATCATAAATCCCTTGCGTATCAATTATCTTTGTCTGAGAACCTACTTTGTGTGAGAAAAATTCATTCACTATAGTAAAGACACTTCAAAATTTTTAACACTTGGGTCGGTGATATAAGTGATGCAATTCGTTCCAATGCTGCGTCCACTAATCAGAAAAAGTCATCAGATAAGCTAATATTACATCTAATGTTTTAATACATAATATTTTCATTCTTTTAATTATTATTAAAGTAATATTTTATCGCTCTTAATGATATTTTATTGATTATCCTTTATGCTTGAATGCTAGAGTTATCAGCTTTTCCTTCTATTATAGAGGTATCTGGCAAAGGTCATAATATTCTTAGGACATAACGTTTTCTGCATTTTACAAAAATTACAACTCCTGCCGAATACACAACGAATTCGAGTACAACACATGTAGGTAGTTTTTATTCTTTTCGGGATCAATATCGTATTTTTATTACGTTACAACGTTTCGCCTCTCTTCCTGGAGGCGTCGTTAGGTAACGAATTCTCGTTCGTATGTCTGCTGCTGTATACATATCAGCTGGTTGATGAGGCTTTTTGTCAACAGCTGCTGCATTTGAATCTTACACAGAGCACCCTGATTGGCCGGAATAATTACTCTATTACACATCACCGTGAGGGTGCAACCGTCTTCCTGGTAGAAGTTTTCCGGGTTCTTCATTATCTACGGATTCTCTTATATCTCTTGAAAAATGGCTGTTTACTTTTGCCAGCACGTCAATGTTTTCTCAACAACTACTTTTGCTTAATATTCAATGGCCCTTCCTCAGTTAACTAAATGTATATTTACTCAGGACTTTCTCTTAAATGGCGAAATGTGTTTAACATTTCCCCACTAAAGAACAATTCTCACCGTATAAAATTATGTTTATATTCGCTACATAGTGCCAGATAAACCATTTGGTGAGCCCTAGGGTCATGTCGCTTTCTTTTACGGACTAATTGCGGTGAGAATGAATCCCAGTGCAGAATGAAATCCGCAAAACGAAATTTCAATGCTTTTAATTTCACGCCAATGTTTTAGAAGGAGAATATAATGTTGGTGTCCCCTTAGCATTTATGGCACTCCACTTCCTCCTTGCCGCCCTCTGCCCCCATCCTGCCCCCAATTCCGCCCCCAATTCCCGCTCAACCCCCACGCACCCGTTCCCGCAGTGGTCCTTTATCCTCCCGCCCCGTTCCACCCCCTCCACCCCCGACGAATGGAGAACCTCTTCCAGCCAGAGGAGCTCAACCCGCCCTTTCACGATTACATCCCCTTTCGCCCACCTGCGAGCAATAACCCTGGCCACACCTCTTTCTCCCCCTCCCCCTCCAAAATAGCACCCCCGCCTCCCCAATATGGAGAGGAAGCGTAGCAGAAGGCTCTGGAAAACTACGGTCGAAATACATGTAGAAATGCATTAAGATAAACCAATCGCTTCCCTTATCCCAACAATCGACCCACGCAAAAAAAACCACCGCGCTGGTTTAATATGCAATAATAACTATTTTTATAAAAAGCATGAGCCATTTATTCTTATCGCATTCTCCGTGCTTGTACGAGGCCTTATGCGGCCTCTTTGAGGGAAATAATGGTTTTCTTTTATAAAAATGACCAAAAGGCAAAAAATATGGCCACGAAACGTTCTTCGAATATTACGCTTAATATAAGTATTTTAGAATTTATAGTGATGTGATGAATAAATTTAAATGATACTCTATTAAGATCCATTTAAGACAGTTAAAGCAACAGAATTACACGTTACACTATTGAATAGAAGTGGAACTCTTTACATATGGCTAACGTTTTTAACGGAAAGATTTAATGGTCTTATATTTTTGATATTGTGTTCCAGTTCTGCCTTGTCTTTAACCCATCAAGGAGGAACCTAAAAATTATATAGTTTACAAGTGATTGGAGTGAACTGATTTTATTATCGTATTCAAAGATTTGTAAAAATAAAATTTCTATTCCAAAGGTAGACTATAATGTAATTACAAGCTTCTATTAAAGCTTTGTAAACACTTGGGATAGAAAAAATATGCTTTATTGTTCAATTCTGCATAATTAATTAGAGTATTACAAATAACCTCGTTTTTCATCTGAAGAAAATAAACATCATTTTCTACAAAGGCTTTAAATTTTACCAATCCAAGTCAGTTCTCTTTATTACTGCCTTCCTTAGAGCCGCCGCTATTAAATATTGGCATGTCATATCTGGGATCTCCTACTTGTGCACAAAGTCAACGTCTTGCTGAAAACTTCACTAGACACTGTAATGGGATTTACGAAGTGATGAAATGAAGTGGAATTAAATTTTGTGCATCAATAATTAAAATGATAAAATATATCCCCTTTCTAATGTAGCATATTTTTGAGTGATCTATAGTCTTTTAGTTACCAATATTTTAATTGCTTGAATTGTGAAAGGGTATCATACTTCAGGAAAATTTTATATTATGTTTGGTAAGTATAATATAAAGTTATTTTCCTGGAGCTTTTAGGTCAGTTATTCATATTTAGTCTGTTAAATATGAATGTATAAATTTAGTCTATGATCACAGACTAAATACGAATGAATGACCTTAAAGCTCGAGGAAAATAACTTTATATTATAAATAAGAGGTCACGAAAAAGAAACATCTAGATATTTGGTAAGAATGACAAAATTGTTTAAAATTTAGTTTGAACTAATAAATATTCTCATTCTCTGGCTAGATGACTCAATTAAATTCTGAAAGAGAAATAAACTTTTGAGGGGCGAGTTAACGTTGTGAGAGGAAAGGATTGATAGAGAAAGACACGAGTTAATGCGGTGGATGCTACTCAAGATAGAAAATAAATTAGAATAGAATAGAATAGAATATTTATAATGCTCTGGGCATCACCCTTGGGGAAAAAATAATTACAAAAAAGAAAGAACTTGGCTCAGCAAAAAAAGAGCAATACATGAAAACGAACAAAGATATAATTGTTATAATACAAAACAACAAGAGAAAAATGAAGAAAAAATATTTAAATTTTTACAATATTTACAATTTGCACGCTGTAATTCATTAAGCACACTAAATTTGATTTTGCTCTGCATGGAGTAGAGTCGTGTATAATAAATTTTTAAATGCGTAAATGGAACCCTTCTGTTTTGAGTTTTCTTCTGCTGTTCTGAGTTGACTTCTGTTTGATATTGAGTATCTTAAGGTAAATGAAGGGGTACTTGAAGACTCTTACGTATGAGTGACATTTTTGCAAATCAGGTATGCAAGTATAAGACAGTATGGTGGATATTATTGCAGCAGAGTCAATTTAAAAGTACTCTTCGATGTAACCATTTTTTAACTCTGCCTATCCAGAAACGGAAGAGCGTGTTACGTACGTATAGATGTACGTTGGAAAAGTGTCACATTTTTCTGCTGAGTATGCATTAATGCTGATGTACAAAAGAGTTTCAGGCCTTACTTGGAGAAAATATTCTATATCCACGATGGTAGGAATAAAATAACCCACAATCTATTTAGTGCAATTTAGTGCACTTGATGTCATCTTCAAGATAAAAGTGCCATTTTCACTTGAAATTATGTAGTATTTCCATTTTGCCATTTTCACCTTTTATGTCAATTTGACTTTACAAATTACATAAAGTGTGGAAAACATGGTCGGTTTACATAAAATCGTTTTCGGAAATTACTACTAAGTTATTTTATTTTTGCCACCATGCATTAAATCTTATAACTGTTTTCATATTCGCTATTTTTCAACTCAGGCAATTGTATGTTTTTACCTTTAAATGTATAAAAGCTTCGCCACCGTACGTTTGTT